>JAHRIG010000075.1:209721-348506 GCA_020311275.1 Eira barbara
CTGTCTCTGCTCCCTGTCTCAGTCTCTGTCTCTCTGCCTCTGTCTCTGCTGTCTCTCTGTCTCTGCTCTATCTCTGTGTCTCTCTCCGTCTCTGTCTCCCCTCACGAGTTCTGTAGGTGTTTGTCAAAGTGAAGCTGGGGTAAACAGAATAGAGTCAGAAGATACTAAAATGTGATCATCCGACCCCCCACCTTTGGGGGGATGTGGATACTCCGCTCTCCTGAAAAGGAAATGGGTTTATTTCTCAGTGAGCTTTTCTTTTGGCAATAGGACTAAAATGCGAACGTTTCTGCTAAGATATACTCAAAAAAGGGGGGGGGGGATTCTTATCAAACAGTTCTTACGCAGATAAAGTAGGATTTTTTTTTCCTTTTTCCCTTTCCCCTGATGGAGGGGTGCCGGTCTGTTGCCCAGGCGCCGCCTAGTGACAAAGCTTCCGTCTGTGGGGACCTGCAGTGGCCGGTGCAGGGAGGCTCCTTCCCACCCAGCAGAAGGGGCACACGAAGCTTCTGTTGTAGAACATTCTGGTGTAAAACTGTCTTTGGGAAAAAAAAAATACACACACACACACACACACACACACACACACATAGCTGTAGTAAAAAAAGAAAACAAGAATTTAGCCTAATCACATATTAATTAAAGTTTACATAGAGTCTTTCCTTTTAAATACTATTTTACAAAATCAGGTGAAATCAATGAAGAGGATTAAGAGGCACAAAGTTCCTGTTATAAAATAAATAAGCCTCGGGGATGGGAAGTACAGCATGGG
The DNA here is from genome assembly GCA_020311275.1 of Eira barbara. Taxonomy (NCBI): domain Eukaryota; kingdom Metazoa; phylum Chordata; class Mammalia; order Carnivora; family Mustelidae; genus Eira; species Eira barbara. Next base: position 210,494 of record JAHRIG010000075.1, read on the forward strand.
GAGTACAGCCGGTCATACTGTAATTGTGTGCTGACAGATGGTCGCTACACTTACGGTGAGCATTTTCTAATATATGTCGTGTGAAATTACTATGTTGTACACCTGAAACTAGTACTATATGTCAACTATACTTCACTTAGAAATAACAAATTAATTTTAAGGATTAATTTTTTTAATTTAGGTTTTTCTAAAAAATACCAATTAGAACTACTCCCCCGCCCCCCGCAAATTCTACCAACCAAGGAAGAATAGTAATTAATATTGTCCTTTTTTCTTTTGTGGTTTTTAAAAAAGATTTTATCTATTTATTTGAGAGAGCGAACATGAGTGGAGAAAGGTCAGAGGGAGAAGCAGACTCCCTGCTGAGCAGGGAGGGGATGTGGGACTGGATCCTGGGACTCCAGGATCACGACCTGAGCTGAAGGCAGATGCTTAACCCACTGAGCCACCCAGATGCCCCATCTTTAGTGGTTTTTAAGGACAGACAAATGGATTTTTTGAATGACTCCATTCTAACCCCCAATCGTATATGCCAGTACTGTAGCCCAACTCGTCAGATGCTTACGCGCATAAACAACAAGGATAAAAATGGTGCTTGGTTGGTGTTTAGTTTCACGAGATCTGTGAGATCTGGAAACTAGGGATCAGACCGTCATGTTTTAATTCATTCATTTTTGCAAAGCTCTGTACTGAAATGATTCCAGGAGCCACTCAGTTTGAATAAACCATTTTTACAGACTTTCTCAACGAAATAAAAAAGTGCAATGAATTGTCATCTCAGCTGACTGTTCAGTTTATGGTGTTGTCAGGAAGAGCCACTTGGAGTTCTCCAGTCACCGGAAATACGGGTTATGCGTCCAATGTTAGCACACTCCGACTGGCTAAACGAATGGTCTGTGCTGGTTCAGGCAAAGCAAAATACACGTAAACGGGCTTACATGAAAATACAAGCTATGTTTGACAAGCGGCTTGGGCTCCACACTTCTTTCCTGTAACATGGGGAGGTGGAGCTGGACGGTGTCTGAAGTCTAAAGCTGAGTAACTCTGTTACCAAAAAGTCAGAAAACCAAAAAAGCAGCATTCCTGCAAAGACCTGAAGCTATTCACTAAAATAGTCACTATGAGTTTCGTCATCTGTTTTCATGCAAGAAGAGGTGATACATTCATCTTAGATAATTTAATTCCCTTCTTTAGTCAGAACAGCCTTCTACTGTGAAGGGTTCAAAAGAGACAAGACAGTGACACGGCCCTAAGCTCTATTGGCAAAAGTAGCTTCTGCTAGATTTGATTTCGTTTTGTTTCCTTTTTGAGAAAACTGTGTTAGATCATAGAAAGAAAATTAACAAGAGGGGAAAGTCGTGTTTAACCCACTTTTATTGTAGATCTATGTTGTAAGATGGGCAAGTTATTTTTTTTCAATGTATAAGTAGTATAAAGCTCCAGTGTTTCAATTACAATGACTTTCCACTCTTCCTGTCAAGGTATAAATTTCATTTGAAATGACTACCTACCTTCAAACACTGCTAAAATAGATATATATTAGCTACATGTTTTTCAATGAGTTATTATATTCGTCCGACCATTATGCTGATCATGTAACAATCTAACTAGGATGGTATTGGAGAGGAAAACTACCTTCCACTAAGGACAACTTTGTGTTGCTATAAAGAAACGTTACTAAGTCCTTACCTTTCCTCGGCTCTGTTACTGTTATCGATACATTGTCAGCACACCGGGAAAGCACCCGAAAGCCTAGGAGGCATTCAGGAAGACACAATTTCTGACGGGACGAGTCTTCCTGGAGTCAGTGTCGTCCGCGTAGTCTCTGATAGTGGGAACGCGTGCGTGCTGCCCCGCGGCGCACTCCGGATGGACGAAGTACCGTCCTCCGCCCAGTGCTCCCTCTCCTGCGCAGACGAAGCAGACTTCGGGGGGGCGTGGGGTCCTCCACCTCCTTCTTCTTTCTCGATACATGCTTTACACCCGCAAAGCCACACTGCGGTGCCAGTCCAGCAGGGAGTCACAAAAGAAGGTCACAAAGGTCACAAAAGAAGGCTTGGGATGCTCTGTGACATGACTGGTTTGCTCTCGCGCAGTTTTCTTAGCCCATGGCCAAGAGGAAGAGGTTTGTTAATGGGGAGGCTTAAAGGGAGCGTGGGCTTGACCTTGTCCCCTGTGCAGAAGAGCAGACTGTAATGAGAGGGGATGGACACGCTCTGCAGAGACAGTGTTACTGGTGTCCACTTTCTTCAGGAAAGCAGCACACAGTGAGCATGAACACGGCTGCGGGTCACCGAGACTGGCTGGGGTTCTTATTCCCACTCACCAGCCTGTGAACTTGGGCAAAACAGTGTCTCTGAGCCCAGTTTCTTTATGCCGAGAAGGGAAATGACTTAGTAGTATTACGTCAGGGGCTTTGTGAATAATAAATACAATAATGTATGTCCACCTTTTAGTTCAGTGCCTTAAAAAAACTGACTGAACATTTATAACTATTACTAAATCGTTCATAGTGTATGCTCTCATTAAGTCTTTTTCTGTATTTCATAATTTCTTACTGTATTTCATAAAAAAGAGCATTACCTGTATTCTATAGTTTCTGGGGCAGCATGATTTTTAACTCATTCGAAACTACACAGAAAATCTGTAGTTAGGAAGGGGACTGAGATATTCTAAATTGTTAAGTATCCACATACCCAGTAATCAGAGTAGTGAGATCTCAGGGCACTGAATGAGGGCTCACCCCAGTGAGTAAGGACTTACACCAGTATGTGAGGGCTCATGGCAGTGAGGGAAGGCTCATGCTGGTGAGCAAAGACTCACACCAGTGACTGAGGGTTCACACAAGTGTGAGGGCTCAGAGGAGTGTGTGAGAGTTCACACCAGTGAGGGAAGGCTCATGACAGTGAGTGAGGACCCACACCAGTGGACGGGGTTCATACCAGCATGAGGGCTCGCCCCAGTGAGGGTGGGCTGCGGCTAGCTGGAATGTGAGACAACACACCGCCTGTTTCTGGGTGAAGGTAAGAGGTATGTGTGGTTGCCTAGGGATACGAATTCTTACGCGTGATCGGTAGTTGGCTCACCTCGCCCTTGCTTATAATCATGGAAACATCTGACTATGGCAATAATGCTGCTTCTGATACTTCTGCCACTGTTATCGTGCAGCCCAGTAGACAGAGAGGACTTGGGATGCTCAGCACCCACCCGAAGCAGGCCGATCCCCGGCTCTGATAGAACTTGGAGTTCCAAAGGGCATCAAACGGAAACCTTCCATCCTCCCTGAGGAGGGGAGAGCCCTCCCCTCACGGGGGGGGGGGGGGGGCGGCGGCTGGCAGGGGAGGCTGTCTGCCCTGAGACGCCTGTGCTGCTGCCGTCGGTGAGCGCAGGGACGAGGGGATCGCCTGCGTGCGGAGCTGGAGCTGCAGGGGAGCTGCAGGGTTAGCGGGTAGCGGGGAGGGGACCCATGCGCAAACCTGGCATGTTTGGAATATCTGTGGGTCAAGAGCTAAGGAGGTGTCTTGAGTTCCTAGAGCGATGCCACCGAGTGGCCTGGAAGTCTCTGTGCCTGCTGTGCTGCGGCACAACATGGCTGGCGTGCAGGTGTTGGGAAGGAGCCCTTGTTGCCTACCTCCCCCCCGCCCCGCCCCGTTAACAAATGACCAGTCCGGCGGCAATTCCAATGCCTGTAACGGATCCTTTTCCGATGGGTTACAGACCTGAAGTCGTCTTAAGGCCAATGTTGCGCGCCCTCATCCCCGTGGACACCCGGCTCATAGTCGGGCTTGAGGGGCCTCCCCTGGCTGTCCTGACCTCCGCTTCCTGGAGCTGCCCGGAAGCCGGTGCCGTGATTATGTATCTAATACGACGTGTTACACTGTTGCTAGCTCCCATGCAACCATTAGTTCATGTTTACAAAAGCACCCACTAAGAGATATCCGAGTAGGGATAAGAAGGACCTATTGTAACGATGTTTCAGGAAAAAATTAAACAATATCTTGTACAGCGGGATTTTGGCAGATGGCAACGGGTGATTATTGTCTCCCCACACAGTGGGAACATTTGAGTTTGAGAAGAGAGCCCGTCTTTAAAAAGGGCACTTTATTTGTGTGTCCTCAAATCGCTATGACTTTACTAAGATCAAAATATATTTTAACTGCCTTGAACGTTTTATTTTTTCTTCTTCTCTTTCTTTTCTTTTTTTTTTTTAGAGAAGGAGAGAGAAAGGAGGTAGAGAGGGAGAGAGAATCTTAAGCAACCTCCAAGTCCGGCACAGAGCCCAATGTGGGGTTCGATCCCACAGCCCTGAGATCAGGACCTGAGCCGAAATCAAGAGTCAGACCCCCAGTTAGCTGGGCCACCCAGGCACCCCCTGCCTTGCGCATTTCAATAATCGATATGATGTTGTAGTTATATTATAAAATAAAATCCGAATGTATCTACAAGCAGGAAGTAAGTACGGCTTTCGTTATTCAGAGCCCTTGACATCTGACGTTCTTCAGGCGGGGCCCTTGCTAAATGCCAGCAAACATTATCAATAACCACGATGCTGATGAAAATATAACCAATCTAATGAAGGTCTGGATTGAAATAGTCATTTCTGGAATCGACTGGTGTCATTTTAAAAGCATTTCTAGTTGAAGTGTTAGCAATACAGGGTTTCAAGGGATCTGTTTTGCTGAAATTCACAGAGAGCCGCTGCAGGTGCCGAGGCGGTCGGCGGTTCTTACTTCTCATGACCGTGCTGTCACTCGAGTCCTGCTGAGCACTTCTGACAAGGGGTTTGACGCACCCATCACAATAGGAAGAAATTCCATTTTTATTGTTAGCATGCTGAAATCACAGACTGGTGGACTATAGTGGATGTAAATTTAAATCAATCCAAAAGCTTTCACTGGGCCCAGCTGTTTTCTAGTACAACTTGCATGTACAAGAAGTAAAAGAGCTCTTTTCGTTTTTGACTTTTATTTGAACCCTTACATTTAGCAGGTTTGTGAAAGAATAGTCCCATATGTAGGGGTTTGGTAATTGTAAGTTCCTCCCTCTTTAAAAGACATTTAACTGAGAAACCGAGGTATACTCTAGCTACTCCACAAAATGCAAAAACATTTAGATGAAAAATGAAAAATGGAATCAATCATTCAGATGCTTCCAAATGTTTGGCATCTGTAGAAACTCTGCCCGAATGACTGGCTCAATTTGTTTATGAAGTATTTTTGCAGAGCTGACCCTGAGAATATGCTTGTAATTACTACTGCATATCCCTGAGAATATGGGTGAAATTTAAGTCGGATTGAATCTTAAATACGCTAAGGATGTTTGTTATTTGAAGAATCTGTGGTTAATTTATTTTTAAAGAAAATGAGCACTTCATAAAGAAAATTCATTTTTCCCTTCTTTTTTTGGTGAATTTAAATTTATGTCACTGTAAAGATGGATTTTTAAAACACTTGTGGCTATTTTAGAATAATTTTGATTATTTCTTTTCATTTTATAATAGTTATCCTAAAACTAATATTAAAGCTATAATAAGCTGCATAAGAACGTTGTTCTTTTATATCTGTATGAACAATGTTATATCTGTATATTGTATCTTTTGTATCTGTCCTTGCAGATAAACAGCGATGTGTCATTTACTGCTGGAGAACCCTGCCTTTCCAAGCCTCATCACTACCAAGCAGACTCTAGCTAGACTTGGTCTAGGGCTTTGGGGAGTAGGGGCAAGGGGTTTTGAAAAAATATGTAAAAGTCTACTGTAACTCCTAGTGTTGCTCAAGCAGGAGGCATCTTTCCCATCATCATCATCATCATCGCGCTCTATGAAATCTTCTGGAAGGGAGAGACTACTCCTACATCACATACACATTCTCTACGCATACACGGTTCTTCCCAAGAAAGGCTGACTTGCGTCAGTCGGGTCAAAGGGAATCTGCGCCCGCACACACACACCCTGATGCTGTTTACACCCCACAGCAGACCTAGGGGCTGCTCCCTTCTTGGAGCTGCTCCTACTGTGCGGTGGGGGCTGCCAGCTGCCACCGATGCCATCTGGGACCTCGCTCCCCAAAGTCAGGGGCCAGCTCCGTGTCTTCTGGGAACTGTTAGAAATGCAGAGCGCAGACCCCCGGCCCCGCTCACCTGGAGTTTCCGAGTCTGCTTTTTACTAAGACCTTGTTCCCCCGAAAGGTTAGAAGCCCTGATTTTCCTGATTTTAAATTCATTAGATGATGTTACATAATGTCTATTGATTTTTAGGTATGGTAAAGAGTCTCACCAGCTCCACTCCCCTCTGTCCAGTGCAAACGTAGTATTTCTTTGTTTTCTCTTCTCCACTGGAAATTCCAGAGCACACACGGCTTGCTCTCAGGTTCAGCACGGATCGCACCGCCCGACCTCTCACCCTGCGCGCTGCGTTCCCTTCGCTCTCCTCCCGCCTCCAGCTCTGGGCCTCTGCTCTTCGTTTTCACGGTTGACAAGTCGTTTCACCGAAGAGAATATCGTGTTCGGGCTCTCGCTGACCTAGTCGAGAAGGAGTGATTCAGTGATGATTTTCATAATAAGTTACAGAAAACTCAAAAGTAACTTGAAAGTGTATATGCGAACTACACACACATAACGTCCCAATATGTGTACCTCCCCATGCCCAGCCACACACACCCAAGAAGGTAGGCAGTAGCTTCTGGGGCTCACCCAGGGCTGCCTGGGGGATGTGAGGTCCGGCACCGCTGGCCGGTGGACGTTTCATCAGGGTCACAAGCTGGCTGCCTCAGACCGAGGGTTTTTCCTCCCAGGATCATGTAGAGGGTCTTCTGTATGACCGGGGGTTCGCTGTGTGCTCTGGCGCTGGTCTTCCTCCTCCACTGGCACATGCTGGGAATGTGGAGGGCAGCTCATTCTGTCTGTTAAGCGAACGGGTTTCTGGAGTGGGGCGGCTTACGGGCCTCGGGAGGACGTTGGACTGAAAGCAACATGCAGGTGAGAATTTTGTAAAGGTCCTGAGGAGGGATGTGTACGGGTGCCTGGTGGTCAGGAGGGACCCCATGCTGGGGGAGTTGTTTACTGACTCTCTTACTTGCCATTAGAATATGGAGGGAAGAGTTTGATGCTGTGATTATTTACCAAGTTTTGGACAAGTTACAGGGAAATCACAGGGCTAGCGTAGTACCAGGAGCTTCTCCCACCTCCAGACCCAAAAGCCTGAAGGTGAGAACCCTGAGTATGACCTTCGGTGGGAGGAGAAATCACCTTGAGAGGACTTCACGGGACGGTAAGCAACCCAAATTTTCCTCCCCTCCCTCTGTGCTCTGTAGGGCTTCCCACTGGCCGGACCTCACTGGAAGCTGGACGGAAGGGGTCACGAGGTGGGTTATATTTAGTCCACTGGAGCAGACATAGGAGAAAAGTTTGCAGAGCCTGTCAGAAGGCCAGACAGATAGTCTCCTATGCTTCTTGCTAACTGACACCCATCTGTGGGCAGTTACACACGTTATTTCTTGTGCTCCAAGAAAAATCCAAGTTGAAGCCATCAAAGCAAAAGTGAAATCCAGGATGTGTGAAGCAGAAAAGCGGTGGGACCGTGGTGGTGCTGGGGGCTTGCCATCTGAGGGGTGGGTGCACAACCATGGCCTACCTAGTTTACGCAGAAATACTTCTCCACTTAGCCGCTGGCCTTCCTGGTCCATGCAACCAAACTAGCCCCGTCAGAGATGACTTTCATGGGTCAGTAAGCCAACCTGCCCGCCGGGCATGAACGGTGGTGACTTGGAGCTGGTGCTGTGAATAGGAACCCAGATCACAGTTGACTCTGCCTTTTATGTCTTTCATCAGGAACTGAGGCATCTCCATTTTACAGACGTGCCTGTGTGTGTGTGTGCGCGCGCGCGTGGTTGACATGTCTTTGTATGAAAATCTCTGTTTGTTACTCCTGATTTTGATCGGTCATAGAATACTGCCTTGGAACTAGTGCCCATGTTTCCAGTGCTCCAAGGAGCTGCATGATTTACGGGGAAGTCTGCACCTTCTGGTGTTAGGTCCCCAACCCTCGTTTAATTTAGAACAACTCTGGTTTCATTTTAAAATTGGGTTTCTGTTTAATTTTACACTCAACAAAAAATTGTGGAAGTTTCACTGCTTCATGAAAGTTGAAAGTTACAGACCTAGTCTCATGTTCTCCCTTTGGAGCTTTATTCAGAGACGCTAAGTTTCTCAAGATCACACAGCTTCTCTTTTTTTTTAAGATTTTATTTATTTATCTGACAGAGAGACACAGTGAGAGAGGGAACACAAGCAGGGGGAGTGGGAGAGGGAGAAGCAGGCTCCCCGATGTGGGGCTCAATCCCAGGACCCGGGATCATGCCCCGAGTGGAGGGCAGATGCTCGGCAACGGAGCCACCCAGGCGCCCCGATCACACAGCTTCTTAAGAAGCAGAATCAAGGCCGAAATTCAAGGCTTCGGATGTGCCCCTTCCACTAGGCTCCGTAGTTTCTCACGCTAATTTTAAAGGTACTTATGCAAATAGGCTTATTTTATAAGAAGAACAAGAACCGGGTGTCTGAGTGGTTAACAGTGTTCCTGGGGGACCAGCTGCGTCAAAGAAGGACGAGGGTCCGTGTCCCCACCAAAGCCGCGTGAGGAGAACGTGAGAGCCCAAGCCGCGCCGGATGGGCTGTCCTGACCGGGGGTCCGGAGACCCAGCCCCTCCGGCCCACTCGCCCATGCCCTGGTGCGCGCTGGAGGTCCCTTGTCACTGACATTCAGTGACATGAATGAATTTTCAAGCTGAGGTTTTCTGGGAAATCTCAGTGCCCATTGGTGGCCGAGAAAAATTACCGTCTTACACGTACTTAGTATTTTATGTTGGTTTATTTCTTAGTGTAATTTATGAAAAATGCCTTGGTCTGTGTGGCCCAGGCCTACCCAGACAGAGCACGTGGTCAGGGGAGACTCTGGGCAGGGAATTGTCAAGATAAATTTATTCAACAAGAATATCAACCATGATGCTACCTGTTTTTGAGGCAGGTTACTCTGAACCCTCAGACTTCCTCTGTTGCCATGGTAACCACTCAGTTAATTTATCCTCCCTGTTGAATGGAGCTTTAATTAGCATTCAGTTTTGTGTTTCTGCCGGCCGGAGGCTTGAGTCCGGGGTTCATAGCCAGCCATTCCTCTGCTTAGCATTTTCCCTCCTGAACCTTTTTTTTTTTTTTAACAGCTCAACAGTTATTGTGCTATGTGAATGGCTAACTTTCACTAATAATATCTCTAGAAGCACAGTGTGATGTAGTATTTCTTCTTGCTTTTCACTATTAAAGAAAAACACTTTGTGTTTATACAGAATAAACCAGGTTCTCCTTCCTGCTCTGCTTGCCTCCTGGCTTGGAGAACCCTCCTTGTCTTGACGCGTTTCGTATGGACCGAGAGGCAGAGGCAGCTCTCTTGCCCTCTGGCCCTGGCTCTCTCTGTTGCTCTCTCTAGTATAAACTCTTCAATCGTTTGTACATTTTAAAATAAAACACAGCTCCTTTATTTTGCCTAAATGTTTCTACTGAAAGCTTCTTGCTTATCCAGAGATCAGCATTTTTCCTTGGCCGGCCGTCACTCAGAGTCTGATTGGAAATCCACGTTGACAAGGTTGACCATTAAATTGAAGAATATGTCTTTGATGTACAACATTTTCCTCTACTAGAGGCTATAATGCCCCTTAAATAATTTCGTAAAAATATCAAAATAATAAAATGATAAGTGCATTAATCACCCCATGCTAACGGTTGCCTTGACGTAGTTCCATGGGTTTGAGGACGCGAAGCAGTTCCCTCGGGAGCGCGGTGGTACTGCTGTAGGCGTGAGGCACTGCTCTGCCTCCCAGTTTCGTTCAAGACAATCAGTAGTTACAGAGAGCAATTTGTTCTCAAAAAATATGTTAGCCTTCTTCCCCAAAAGGACAGGATGGGATGTTTTTCTTAGTGGATCAGGATTGGCCAGAGTTAGTCTTAAGAGGTGATCTGCTAGGTGCACATCAGCAGTATCAAGGTCAGCTCGAGGACGGAGATCTTGCGCCTGTGCTGGAACATCTCCCGCCGGACAGTGAGATGCGTGACTGCTGACGGGCTGCGCGGGCAGACGCTGTGTCTTCGAGGGACCGCCTTGCTGAGTTCTCAGCGCTGCGCGGCCACACTGTTGCTCGGCCTCTGTGCTGTGCAATTCAATGCCATAGTTATTAATGACCTAATGTTATTACAAACATGAAAGGAACATGCCTCCAAAAAGTGATTTTTAAAAATTCTTTACATTTTTATCAAAGTTCTAACCACCCCGAAGTGTTCAGCTTCATTCCTGCTGATGGAAAGGCCGGTCTTGTTGGGAGACAGGTATCTTTTTGCTGTAACGTAGTAAAGGATAGTTACTATAATTTATTGGGATGACTTTTTTTTAGCTTTCCTTAGCACACGTGTAACATTGTGGCTGGTGGCTCGCTGTTTGAAGATGCATTTCTGGCTGTGAATGAGGATGAAATTCTACTAGAGAACCAGGTTTCTTGTAAGAAAGCAGTGACTGAGGCGTTGAAACGTGTAGATAGTAGAGAGTGGCTCATGATCTCTGCAAAGTGGGCAATTTACCTGGCACCGATTCTAGATTCCCACAGCACATCTGTACTGCTCGTTGTGGGCGTCTTGGAGCACCTCCCTCTGTGTCCTGCGTCTCAGTGAGACCCGGACGACCCACCCTGGAGGGCCGCTGAGATCCCTCCTGCTCGCAGGCCCAGCCCCTGAGGCCGGGCAACCGGGGGCAGCGTTTGCCTTCGAAGGGGCTTGCCAGGTGCACAGCTGAGAGGCTGGCCAGCTGTCCTGCAGACACTTCCACAGTCCGATACCTTCCGATGACTTACTTTTCTGCTTCAACTAATTACAGTTTATTCTCTCATTTGTAAATAGAAACAGAGAACTTTTTTTTTTTTTAAAGATTGTATTTATTGATTTGACAGACAGAGGTTATAAGTAGGCAGAGAGGCAGGCAGGGAGAGAGGAGGAAGCAGGCTCCCCGCGGAGCAGAGAGCCCGATGCGGGGCTCGATCCCAGGACCCTGAGACCATGACCTGAGCCGAAAGCAGAGGCTTTAATCCACTGAGCCACCCAGGCGCCCCGAGAATGGTATTTTTTAATGTGAAACAGTTAACAAGTATTTACAGAAAACCTTCGGTGCAGAACATTGGAACTTACTAAAAAGTGCTCTGAACACCGTTCGTGTCAGAGATGTTGGCCGGGCAGGGGACAGACTGAAGGCCTCAGCAGACACGGTCCCCTTCACCCTCTCTGGCCTCCCCCCAGAGTGCAGCCACGCGCGGGGTCCCGTGCAGAATGGCCTGGGGGTGCTCCTAGCAAGGACAGGTTTGAAGGTCAACCACAGTTTCATCTGACGGCTGTGAGCAGAGGACAAAGCCGCCTGCGGCCGCGGAGCCTGGGCTTCCGCTAAGCCGGCCTGGCTCCGCGGCGGAGGCGAACCGAGGTGCAGCGGGTGAGAGCGAGCGCCGCAGCCGGACGCGGGTCGCAGAGGCCTGGGGTAACAGGCGTGAGAGCCTCTGGTCCCCTGGCCCGGGTAGGGGCTGAACCCCACCGTCGTTCCGTGGCCCCAGACACTCACAGGGGTGGCCCGTGTGCCAGCAGCCACTCGGAGCTGCAGACGGACGCGTCTTCATCCGACAGACCTTTGTGGAGCGCCCTGCTCCGGGGGCTCGAAACACGGTGTGACTCGGTGGGTTTGCTTGCTCGAGAGAGGAGGACGGTGACAGACGGAAGAGAAAACAATACGTCGGGGGATGAAATCCTGGGAGCCCAGACACGGGGGGCTGTGTGCCGCCGGCTGGGGTCACTCTCCCTCGGCTTCCGAGCGGTCAGTGTTCCGATTCTCCCCACGTGGAGACGCGGGAAACCGGTCCTGGGGCCTCCATCACGTCCCCCCTGCTGCATTAAGTCACCAGCAGCTGAACTGAAACCCGGCCCCGGGAGTCTAGCGGGAGCTTAGGGCCTGAGAAGGCTGAGCGACACACGGCAGTGACTTGTCACAGAGAGGCTGTGACACATGGCCCTGCCGCGTCGCCCCTGTGTCTGGAAGGCCGTGTGTGTGAGGACAGTTTGCGTTCGGTCCCCTCGGGGGCGCCTGGGCCGGGCACCCACACCATCTGCTGGGTGGCTCCTCTGACCGGAGGACAACACAGAACTTCTGTGCTTGTAAAACATCTGGAATTGAATTCAGGTGGAAAAAAACCCTACATGTAGGCCATCTTCAGGGCAGGGGTCGGCCGGGCAGTTGGCTGTTGGAGCCTGTGCCGGTCCTGGGAGAGCTTTTCCTGAAAGGGGCCTCTCGGGCTGTTCCGAAATCACTAGCGTCCTCCACTTAAACAAAGTCCAGAGCAAACAGAAAGATGGCAGAGGAAGACACGGTGCTTCTGTTCATCCGGGCAGGACCCGGAGGGCCGGCCCGCCCGCCTCCTCTGTCGCCAGGCTCGGGACCGAGGCTTCCAGCTGGGCTTTCTCTGCCGTGGCCAGGCTGTACCCTGCTTCTCTCTCACCATCTCCGCTCGCCCTGAGGGGTGCCCAGAGGCCTGGCCTGGAGAGGGCCACCGGTAAACCCAGCTTCGTGACAGGTCTCTGCTGCTGGGATCTGCAATCCGCGAGCCCGGCCCCATCCTGCCCTCCCAGGGGCGTCTCTGATGTCACGGCCACTGCCCCCAGGATGTCACTTGGGTCTCACTTTTCAGCTTTTGCTCCCAAGTATGTTTGTTTAACGTCGGCTTGATTTCTCCCCTTGTGCTTTATGAAAAGGATGTCTTGGAATGAAGGGGAGGAGAAAGAAGGATGAACAGTTACTTTTGCAGTAAAACTGAGGTCATCTGATGCCTCAGTGGTGACCCTTGTTATGAACTTCTGCCCGAGAAGCTTGTGGGGGTGCAGCCAACACACGGCAGGAAGGGAGGGCAGCCGCTCCCGCGGGGCTGGGAAGGTGCCCGCTTGGCTTCCCCAGGCCCGTGATCCCCGCAGAGTGGGCCACGCTTGGGGCGTGCTGGGGTCATGCTGGAAACATCAGAGCACTCGTCCGTATGTGTTTCTGGCCCGTCACCCCTCACCCGCAGGGGTGTGTGGGGTCACGAAGGACGGGGTGTTGCCGACCCGCCGTGCTATGTGCACCCGAGACGCGAGCCCGCAGCTGGCTGAAAACGGCGCAGGGAGCCCAGCCCCGCTTCTCATCCGGACTGTGAGCGGGTTCAAGGCAAGAGCAGTTCTGTTCTCTGAGGGCCGTTCCGTGTTCAGCTGAATGTTTGAAGGGAGGAGATGCCCCACAAACGTTTCTGGGTGACTGAGTCAGTCGCTATCTTCCCTCAGTTGAACCACCAAGAGTGGACATTTTTAGACTTTTAATTCTTTTCAAACCCCAAGTGCTTACCCAGGTGATACTGGAATGCTGTCCCGATCTAAGAAGAGGCTGTTCACGTAGAGTCACGGGGGTTCTTGCAGAAAGGTTATCCAGACGGGCCGGATCAATCACAGCCGCAGTCAGTGTCTGAAGAGGGGGTTCTCCTGGGGCCGGGACTGCCAGCAAGAGCTGGCCCAAAAGGTACTGATGGGCCCCAATTGTTTATTTCTCGTGGGGGACCAGACCAGGTGCCCTGCAGGACACGGAAGGAACGCTGAGCGTCGAGGTTAGGCTTGTCCTTTCAATATTACCTCACAGCATTCAGATGCACTTCGGGCTCCTCACGGAGCAGATGTGTACAGAGTGGGGACAGCGAGTGCTCAAGGGTTAGGGCCCTTTACCACCCACCCTAGTCTGAGTATCGTAGGAAACTTCAAGCCAGATTGGCAGGAGAAAGCTGGATGATTTAGTTTGTTTGTCTGAGAGACAGAGAGAGAGAGCGCGAGCGAGCGAGCGAGCAGGGTGGGAGGGGCAGAGGCAGACGGAGAGAGAGAATCTCAAGCAGATTCCAAGCCCAGCGCGGAGCCCGAGACCCTCAGATCATGACCCGAACCGGAACCAAGAGCTGGACACTTAACCGACTGAGCCGCCGCAAGCCCTGGATGTTCTCCCAACCACCCATCTCGGGTCTGAGAGGGTTGAAGGAGCAGGAACTCTGAGTGCGTTCAGCCGAACACGTCTCTTCAGCGTCGTGGGACGGAGCCTGGGCGAGAAGGGAGAGACCAGGTCCGTGTGTTCTGAGCTGCTGGTCTCGGGTGTGGGCGGCTGCGGGGCAGGGGTCGCCACACTCAGGCCCAGGTGTGGGTCCCAGAGCCACTAATTAGCTTCTGGCCCTGACTAGCAGCTTGCCCTCTTGGCCTCTGTGCTCTACTGTGAAATCAGAAAGTAAAACTGGAACATCTCTTAGGACCCCGTTGACGGTGTCGTCTGATGAGTCACCGCTCACGCAGGTAAAGGGCATTTTTCACTTCTCAGCTGTGTGACTTTCTGTTGGAGTCAGACCTGTCAGCCTGCAGCGGGGAAGGGGTCCGAAGCTGGGGTTCACGGAACCCCCTTCCTGTGCTGGAGTAGAAGTGGGTCTGTCGCTCTCAGCCCTGCTGGGGGAGGGTCTTTAGGGGCCCCGGGGGCCGTTCCGACGGTCAGATCTGGACTCTGGCCTGTCTGGCGGGACCACACCGGCCTGAGTATATACGTGAGAAGGTGGGAAGGGCTTGTGCGGGGGGCTGGGGTGCCGCCACCCTCTGCTCCCTGGACCCGACAGGATGACTCGCAGTGACCCAGCGGCTCCTGTTCCGGGCTGAGAGCTGCCTCTGGAAAGGATCACTGAGTCAAAGGCCACAGTGAACCCTGTGGATCGGCACCTGAACCCGGGTCAGTGCAGAGAGTTTGTCTCTCACTCTGCCAAAATGTTTTCTTATCTTTAAGAAAAAACTTCTTTTTGGCTTTTTATCATCTAAGATTCAAGTTTCCTACTGCCTTGCAACTTGTCAGCTTTGTTTTAGAAGAGATAAGCCCTCAGGCTGGAGTCTACGTCGTGGTGCCCAGAGCGATCATCTGAAGAGAAAAACGTAAGCTTCGTATTGTTTTAGAGACGAGAAGCCGATGCCCGCGGAGTCTGCGGTCGGCCTCGAAGGGGCACCCGCTTCTGGGAGCAGGCGCCGCGGAGGACAAGCCTTCCCCGGTTGCACAGTCCCGTCAGGCGCCCTCAGCGGTGTGCCGGCCCCGGGGGAAATCCGGGCGAGGCGTGTGGCCCCGAGCAGGGGTGGGCGGCCCGTGTCAGCCTCCCCTTGCACGTCCACGACGACCGACGCCGACTAGCCGAGTCTTGGGTCGAGCAAGCCTCCTGTCCACAGTGGAAGACGCCGGCTGCTTGGGTTCGTGTCCCTGGAGCGAGCACGTCCCACTCAAGGGCCTTCCTTCCACGGGCACCACGACGGGAGGATGAGGTCCTCGGCCACCACGTTCGAAGTTCAAACAGAAACTGGAGCTTTCATCGAGAAACATACGTTCAGCCTCTGTCCATCTTGCTTCGTTGTCTTTTCCCGTCTGGTACCCAAATAAAGGCAAAACCCCACCGTCCCTCTGCATGGAGGACCCCTGGCCACTCGCTCGGCATCGGGCCAAGTCACTGATGCTTCGCCGCTCCCTGGATGTTCGTCTTCCCCTGGCGGCTTAGTAAGCGACAGGAAAAGCTTCAGGCTGTAGACAGCCCGCACCGTGTTTGCGGTGAGGCCGGAGAAAGGCCAGCCCTGCCCAGGCCCTGGCACGGCGTCTCCTGACCTGACCCGGCGTGATGGAGGTTCTTCACACTCACGCTCCTTGCGGCCGCTTGCGAGCGATACCGCACGCGCTCGTTGGGAGACGGTGACTGAAGTCGGCGTTCGGGTTTAGGCTGGACTTGGGCTGCTCTCCAGGGACGCTGTGCCATGACACGAGGGCAGGCGGGCTCACCCTCTCCGTCTTGTTCAGAAATCCCCCACCTCGAAGGAAAGGAGGCATCTGAGAGTCAGAAAATGTTCCCATTTTTTGAAAGCAGAATCCGGGTAGGAAACCCTCCCTCCCAGCCTTCGGGCCAGGGCACGGCTCAGAGGGTGAGGCTACTACCGAGTTTGGGGGCTGCGAGCAGACCAGCAGAAGGGGAGGGACAGGCCTCGGCTGCTCTGGGGACAGCGGGCTGGTGCCTGTGGAGAGGAGGTCAGGACTTCTTACCACACCAGGCGGCATCCGGTGAGTGCCACACCATGGGCGTTTTATTTAAAGTTTGATTTTTTTTTTTTTTTAAACAAAAGTAAGTAAAAGGGATCTACAGACTCTTGAGCGATAGGAACCCCCCTTTTCTATAAACCCGGGCAACTTTCTCTTTTGCCATTTATAGAATATATAAAAGAAAGACACAGAAGTAGAATATGATTGTTTCAATTTCCTGTTTCTGCTCAGATGTCCTTTGTCCTGTGGTTTCAGGGCAGACGCAGATCTGCTCCTAGGACGAGCAGACACCTTCGGACCTCACTCAGTGACACGAACGACGGTGCTCCCTGTGCTCGTCCCTGGCTGCTTTCCTACGTGGGTCTCACTCTGGGGTTCGTGCTTTGGCCGTCAAGAGCCACCCTCGGCCTGCCCACGGCCCTGTCTGCAGTGCGAGTGGGTATCAGGGGCTGTTCCCAGGTTCCAACCGGTGAATGCTGACTGCGTGGGACTGTTCTTGGGCCCACCTTTCTCAAAAGTCAATCTGGTGTGAAACTGCCGTGTTTAAAATGTCGGAATCCACCAGCGTTTCTCTTTTCCTTCCGTTGGTTCCAGCAGGACCTGACCAATGACCAGCGCTAGACTCTCAGGCTCCAGCTGAGGTGATGCCCAGCCACGGAGACCGTGGCTCCTACTGTTGAAGTTGGGTCGGGAGCCCCACACAGTGCTGCGGAAGGCAGCGCGGGAGGTCTGGGAGAGCAGAGCTCTGAACCTCTCCCGCGTGCTGGCTGCCGTCCCTCCACGTCTCTCTGACGGCGAACGTGTTTCTCCACTCCAGGGAGACGACACCGCGAGAACCCTGCGGTGCTCCCGGCAGCTCCCGGCGTCTGAGGATGTGATCCCATCTCACCACACTTGTGCCTGGTGCTGGACCCGGGGACCCCCGCAGAGACTGAGGGATTCACCCCAGGGAGCCCACAGGACCCACGCGCCCCTGGGATCGCCCGTGGCTGAAGCCTTAGGTGACGGATGGCACGGGTTACGTAATCGGAACCTTCAGGAGAACAACTTCTATTCACAGACGGTTTTTAAACAGATAAAGTGAAAGATGTTTTATAGAAGCTTCTTTCAGGGAATACAAGACCTTCTTTCGTGCGGTCGTAGTGGGACGTGGTTTGTCCGTAATCACGGAGATGCGCGGTGGAGAGTCCTAGCTTTGCTGCTAACGAGCATGGGCAGGTGTCCCGGCCTCTGCAGTTCTTGGTCTCTACGTGTGTGAGTTTGAAATGTGCGCACGGGTCCCGGCCCCGGGGACGTCCAGAGAAAAGGGCAGCTGTGATGCGTGGGGTCACTTCTCTCCCTACTTGTTGCTGAGGGGTTTATGACTCCAGGTCAAAGAGGCCATGAACACCAGGGTGAGAAGTACATGCCCACTGGACACGGAAGAGGGAACAAGGATGGGGCTGGTGAGGTGCGGGCGTGGGGTCAGTGTCCTGGGGAGCCCAGGCAGGAGTCTGCCTGTGCAAGCGAGTTTGGGGTTCTCGGTTTCCTCACATAAAACAGGAGTGACGCCCCTAACACATGGGGCTCTTGGGGGCATGCGCCAGTTCATACATGAAACAGGGTCTACACAGCGACCAGTGCAAGGGTCACTTCCACTTGACCAGTGGTGATTTACCCCCTTTTCAACATAAATCAGAATGGTGTTTCTCAATAAGGTATAAAACTGCTTCAAAAAATTTAAAAATCTATTACACATCTAAAGTAGTATTAATTGTTAGATATCAAAATAGATTGACTTTGGATTTGAAATACTAAGATTAGTATAAAAGGTGCCCTTGAAAGGGGGGAGCACTTCTGTCGCACCGTTGTTCCCTGCAGGAGTGAGCGGCCAGGCAGCTGCCCGCCGGGCTGCCCACCCAGTAGATCAGGGGGAGGCGGCAGCCCGTCCGAGAACCGGCAGCTGTCAACACCGTCTCAGGAGGCTGAACCGGTCCGTACGGAGTTGGGCTGCTCCAGAATGCTCTGGGTCCCGAGTCACAGCACGGGAGAGCGGAAGAGCTCCGCATCCGGCGATTGATCTCTGGGTCTCCAGAAGCAACGAAGACAGAGCAACCAACGTGTTGCTTCTTCAGGATACGGGGTAAAGGATGAGAATCTCAAGGTGGACGGATTCGCTTTAGGGGCTAGTGTGGAAGGGGATCGTCCGCCCTGGGAAGACGAGTCTCTGGCTGTGGGACCACCAAGAATCCGCTTGATGTTTCTGGAAGAGAGCACTTGGCTTCCCTCCTCTGGGCCAAGCCTGCCCGTCACTGGTGCTTCCACTGGCCCACAGGGGATGCATTCAGAGTCCCCCCTGCTGGACGCGTCATAGGGTCCCCTGGTGCTTTGTTGCTGGCCAGTGTGGGCCTTTGCTTTTTCAGATCACAGCACCGGGGGCTTCGTGGGCTGATTCCATGAGTTTCCCCCAGAATTACCAAGTCCTTTTCAACAAATGGTCAGCGCTGAGTCAGGGCTGGGACAGTGAAGGCATCTCGTAGTTCTTTCAGTCACGAAGCTGCCCTGCATCGTTGGGGTGAAAAGGCAGACAGACCTCGTGTCACCACGGGGTGCCAGGCTCTGGTTCGTCCCAGGTTCCTCCCTGCCCCAAGGCAGCGTTGAAGCAATAGCGTTTGAGAAGAGAAACCCTTAGAGTGGGAAAGGAACCTAAGAACCCCTGGTCTATTCACTTTGAACTAGGGTTTTTTTGGAGTCCCAGGGATATTCAGAGTTTTTGGTGGGTGTAGGAGCAGACCGGCCTGACCTTCAGAGCCCCGGCGCTGCGGCGCGGTTCTGGCGCTGGGGCAGCGGCTGTTTCTAGTCCCGAAGCAGGAGCGCCGTGCGGCCAGGAAGAAGCCCCCTGACCTGAGAACTTCGTGGGGATGCGTGTGAAGGACGGAGTGTTTGTTTCGATCCCCTGCATCTCCCAGAGCCCACGTCTGTCTGTTATGGCCCTGTCATTCCCCGGATCTCCCGCGGGCACCGAGGAAGAGGCAGGTGTTTGGGAAGCCACACGCGGGAGCCCGGCAGCTCAGCCTGGAGGAGAGTGCGCCGCTGGGAAACACTTTTGCTTTAAACTAAGCTTTTGTTTTCTTTGTGGTATTAGTTGTTGCCTAACCACGAGTTCTCACGCCCTGCGAGAGTCCGGCGGCTTGGCCTTTTGCTCCTAGCACGAGCTCTACCCACGGTGTGCGCGGACTGTGCTTGTCTGGGGGCAGCGGCGGTGCCTGCAGCCCTCACATGTGTGTCCGCAGACCCTCCAGGGCACAGTCTACGGGGGTGAATGTGAAAAACAACGCTTCGTTGCTAACGCCGGCCTGAGTCCTGGAGTTCCGTGGTGACGCCGGCAGCTCTCCCGGGCCGGAGACGGATGGGGCGCGAGTCCTTGCTGAGCCGAGCTGGCTGGCAGCGGCTCACAGAGCCCCGTCGTCTCCTCCAGCTCGGTCTTGCAACACACGACTCGATGTGTCCAGATGGTCCGAGTTTCATGGTGTACGGATCCAGGACCCACAAGCCAGAAACCTTATTTTCCACACCCTTGGGATGCCTCCTGCTGAAACTGGACTCAGAGTTTCTGACTACGTCAGGTCCGTGACAACAGCTCTGTGGCTGAGGTGAGGAGTGACGACGGCGTGGGCTGCCCATCTTGGCCCTGATGTTGTCTAGAAGGTCCTGCGAACACACTGTTGAACTGGTAAGTTTTGAACTCTCATGACTCAAAAGACAGACCGTATCTGTTTGTTTTTGTTCAATTTTCCAAGTTTTATATAGAGTTCCCATAAATAAAACATTGTGCTTTGAGAATGTGAGGCCATGAAAACAGATGGAGTTTAGCCAAAAGCAGTACCTAATATTCTAGTCTCCTGGGTGGTTTCTTAGGAACCCTGATTTTTATGCCAGAAAATAATTTAGGGCTCCAAAAGGTTACCAACTGAATTTTTCATTTATTTTTTATTTATACATGAAGTCTTAAAATATTTATATGTAAAATCTTCTTGCTCCCTAGAGTAGTAAGTAAGAGCATGGGAACTCCCACAGGTATCAGAAACACGACCACAACTTAGTGCCCCCTTACAGGCTGTGGCAGTTTGGATTCATGTCCTGACTCAGCTGTATCATGGGAGTGAGCTTCAGGTTTATTTATTTATTTACTTATTTCCTCAGTGATACATATTGATGATGGTGTACCCATGAGATATATTTTAAAACTTGTTATATTTAAGAGATTTTTGGATTAATGACCAATAGTGTTTTTGATAGGTCTTACTCTTTCCCTGATATAGTTTTATTCTCTGCTAAAGCAACCTCAGGACATCGTATTTAAATATACAGATAGTCGTATATATTTTTATTTTTAGCACCATTAATTTTTTCACAGGGACATTATAACCTCTACCTATATGCCGATTCAATAACAGCATTCAAAAACAAACATAGGTGATATTTTTGGCTGCTTGGAGAAGGAACTATAACTGATGGGTTATTGGAGATCTTTATTTTTGAAAGAAGGGGGGAAGTCAAGAATGGGTAAATATATTTAAAAAGTAGGGCTCCTCATGATTAAAATGAAAGCTTAGGTGGGCTATTTGGGATGACCTGAGAAAATATGTCACTTTTTGAAGGTGAGAAGAGATCTTAGAAATCAAACATATTCAAATGAAATAATTCAGTGAATAAATTTAGCAGAAGTTTTTGTCGATGTTGTTGTTCTGTTTTGTTTTGTTTTGCCCAAAGTGGGTTTAACAACATGAGAAAAGTGTCAGGCAAAGAGACAATTGGACTAACTTAGAAATGGAATGATGAGAGGATGTATACGTCAAGCAGCTAATTAAGTAAACAGTGCTCAGCGAGATAGTATATCAGTTAGTTTTGGCTGTGTAACAAATGGCCTCAAAATTTAGTAGTTAAAACAATTGCCATTTTATTTAGCTCACTATTCTGTGGGTTACTGGGTGGTTCTTCTGGCCTGAGGTAGTTCAAAAGACCTCTGAAGGGCTATCTTTCATCTGTGGAGAGATGACAGGTCTACTGGTGGCCAAGGGCTGATGAAAAGCTGAATTCTCTAGCTCTTCTCTATCTAGTTTTTCATTTATCAGCATAGCTTAGCCTCATTAGCATGACAGACTTAGGGTTCCAAGATGTGAATCTGACCATGTCAGTAATTGCGTTAAACGTAAATGGGCCAAATATTCCAATTAAAATGCAGTGATTGTCTAAAGAGACAAAATAGAAAATAAGGCTTACTGTAGGCTACCTGAGATTTTAAATATAACAAATAGGTAGAAAGTAAAAGGATGGAAAAAGATATGCCATGCAATGAATATAGGAAACTTGATGTCAGTACCTTAGTACCAGACAATGTAGACAAGGATTGTTACAGGAGATAAAGAGGAACATTTCACAATAACAAATGGTCAGTTTTTCAGGAAGACATAATAATTGTTATGTGCAGGTATCCAAATACCTCAAAAGAGCCTCAAAATTCATGAAAAGAAAACTGATAGAATGAGAGAGAGAAATAGAAAACTCTAAAATCACAGTTGCTGATTTTAATACCCCTTTCTTCATAATTGATAGAACAACTAGGAAAAAATCCAGTGAGGATATGGAAAATTTGAACAATGCTATCAACTAACTTGATTCAGTTCACTTTTTTCTTTTCAATTTACTTTTATAGAACATTCCACACAACAACTAGGGAGTAGATATGCTTTTCAAGTTCAGCTGAAATATTTGCCAAGTTAGACCATATGCTAGATCATAAAATAAATCTCAATACCCTTTGAAAGCCTGAAATCTTACAGTTTCTGTTCTCTGATCAAAATAGAATCAAATGAAAAAAAATCAACTACAAAAAAAAAATAGAAAAGTCTTCAAATGCTTAAAAATTAATAAATTTCTAAATAATTCAGGGGTAAGAGAAGAAAACACTAGGAAAGTTGGAAAATATTTTAACATAAAATAACTGCAATAATAACAGCATTTAGAGGGAAATTTAATGGTGCTTCTAATGATGATATTAGAAAAAGAAAATAGTTTAAACTCTCCCTGTGCTTCCACATGAGAAACTAGAAAAAGGGAAGTAAATTAAAGTCAAATAAACAGGATCAAAGAAACTAATAAAGAGCTGAAATAAGTAAAGTAGAAAAAGGCAAACAATAAAAACAAAATACTGTAAGCTGGTTCTTTGTAAAGAATAATAAAATAGATAAATCTGTAGTGAAACTAGTCAAGAAAAAGACTAAGAACAGAAAATATTAGAATGGAAGAGGGAATATCACTGCAGGTTTTATATAATTTAGAACAAGTATAAGGGAATATTATAAGCAGAGTTGTTGCAATAAATCTGATTACTTAGATGAAATGGACAATCTTTGACACATAGTTTACCAACATTGACACAAAAATAAATAGAAAATTTAAATAGTCTTATGTCTAATTTAAAATTTGAACTTTTGTATTGAAGATTATTAAAAAACCTTACCACAAAGAAAAATTTGAGCCCAAATGGTGAATTTTAGGATGATGGAAGAAATAATATTACAAAAATTACCAAAATTGGCAATGAAGGAATACTTTCTCACTGATTTTATTCACACAGCCCACACAGCCCTGATATGCATACACGATGAAATAAAAGGATAGTGTGACATTGCCAAGTAGGATATATTCCAGAATTCCAAAAATTAACTTAACATTTGAAAAATCCATCAATATAAAACAATATATTAACAAAATAAATTAAAAAACTATATGATAATTTTAATAAATGCAGAAAAACATTTGACAAAATTAAACATTTATTTGTGATAACACATTTTCAGCAAATGCAAACAAAAAAATAAAAGAGGAACTTCTTCAATCTGACAAAGGGCATCTATGAAAAACCTACAGCTCACTTAATGGTAAAGTACTTAAAGAAGGCTTTTCCCCTAGAATCATGAACAAGGCAAGGATGTTCTTCCTGATCACTTAAATTCAACATTGCATCAAAGTAGCTAGCCAGTGCAATCAAACAAGAAAAATAAATAAAAAAGCATATGAATCGGAAAAGAAGATAGAAAACTATCTTTATTCACACACGGCACAATTACTTACGTAGATAATTCCGAGGAATATACAAAATAACTACTAGAAATGTAAGTGAATTTAGCAAGGCCATAAAATACAAAGTAAATATAAAAATTAATTGTATATACTAGCATCAAGCAAATGGAAAATGAAATAGAATTTAATTACAATAGAATTAAGATGGACTATAAAATATTCAGAAGCATATTTTATAAAAGTGGGAAATAATTATTCAAGAAATTAACAAATATTTAAATAAATAGAGGGAAATAATACTGTCATTAATTTAGAGATTCATTTTGTTAAGAATTAAAATACCCCCAAATTCTCATTTAGATTCATCACACTCTAAACAAAATACTAACAGGCTTTTTTAATAAAAATTTACAAGTTAATCCTAAACTTTATACGGAAATGCAAATGACCTGGAATAGCCCAAATACTTTTTATTATTAAGAAGAAAGAAGAGGAGTCATCCTACCTAATTGCAAAACTTACTAAAAATCCACAGTAATAAAGACAGTGTGGTATAGACAATTACATCAGGGCAACAACAGGTAGATAGCTCAGAAATACACAGCCGTATGGATGATAAATTGATTTTTGGCACATTTTTAAATAAATGGTGAAAAGGTGTGTATTTTAAAAAATAATGTTGGAACAACAGAATAAACAAATGGACAAAACCAAATAATTCTATCCCTACCTCTCACTACACGTATAAATAAATTTCAGTTCATATACCAAATAAAAACAAAGCTTATAAAGCTCCTTGAAGAAAACATGGGAGAATATTCTGCAACCTTTATGTACGCAAAGGTTTCTTAAAAAGAAAAAAACAAGTGCTGACCCATAAAGAACAAATTGGAGGGAACCTGGGGGGCTCAGTGGGTTAATCCTCTGCCTTCGGCTCAGGTCATGATCTCAAGATCCCGGGATCGAGTCCCGCGTCGGGCTCTCTGCTCAGCAGGGAGCCTGCTTCCCCCTCTCTCTCTGCCTCTCTCTCTGCCTACTTGTGATCTCTCTCTGTCAAATAAATAAATAAAATCTTAAAAAAAGGGAACAAATTGGAAAATCAGACCGCATCAAAATTTTAAAGTCTTTAAAAAGTGTTGTTAAGAAAATACAAAGTCAAGTCACAGAATGGGAGGAGATATTCATGATACATATATCTGACAGAAGACTTATGAACAATATGTAAACAACTCAAATGAATCAATAAGAAGAGAAACCGAATAAAAATGATTCAGTGCCTCCTTCTGATGTTCTGGTCAAGAAGATGCACAATAGAAATGTGCCAAGGTGGTAAAATGTGTTAGATGTCAGGGTGCGACAGTACAAGTTGCTAAAATCAAAGATTTAAGCCCACCGAACGTGGAGGTGCGGTTGGGAGCGACCTCAACGTCCATGTTGCCACGGGAGTGAGCAACGGCTGGACCACTTTGGAAAACTTGGCGGGTTCTTGTAAGGTCAAAGTACGCCTGCCGCATGACTTGGGGTACCACTCTGGTGTCTACCCACGATGTATGGAAAAGATCTGTCCACAACAGCTTCTCAAGGATGTCTGCGGTAACTCCTCTCACGACCCCAAGGCTGTAAGAATCCAAAGACCCGTCGGTAAAGATGTTTAAAACGTGGCGCAGTCGTACCGCAGCTACTGCTCAGTGATCAAGGAAGGCTGGACGGTGATTCACGGCGCGGCACAGGAAAGGCCTGCAACCCCACGTTGGCCAAAGGACACGTGCACAGAGAGTGTGTGCTGTCTTCCTCCCTTCCCAAGAGAGGGTAAGAGTGGACAATCCGTGTTGACAGAAACCAGTGGTTGCCTGCAGGGGTTCCTGTCCACCCCGGTAGGACTGACACAACTTTCTGCACGATAGACATGTTTTTATATCTTGACTGGTGTGGTGGGTCGAAATGGTGGCCCCAAGACTTTCAAGCCCCA
The DNA here is from genome assembly GCA_020311275.1 of Eira barbara. Lineage (NCBI taxonomy): Eukaryota > Metazoa > Chordata > Mammalia > Carnivora > Mustelidae > Eira > Eira barbara. The sequence continues at coordinate 235,702 of JAHRIG010000075.1, forward strand.
ATCCTTGGGCCTGCGTGTGTTATTTTATATGGAAGGGGGACTTTGCAGATGTGATCAAGTTGGCGAACTTGAAATACGGAGACCATTCTGGATCAGTGTGTCCTGTGAGGGGGGCAGAGGGAGGACCGAAGACAGAAGAGCGGCAGACGAGGTCCTGCAGGAAGGGGAGACGTGGCGGGAGGCAGGGCCACAAGCGCCCGATGAGGACAGCCTCCAGGAGCTGGAAACGGCAGGGAAACAGACGGCCCCCGGGCCTCTGGAGGGAGAAAGGCCCTGCCAACACCCGGACTCTGGCCCGGAGAAGCTCGTTTTGGATTTCTGACTGCCAGTTGGTGAGAAAATAAATGTGCCTGGTTTAGCCACCAAGTCCGTGGTGAGTCGTTGCAGCAGAGTCTAGAAAGTCATGCCCTGGCACAGTGGTTTGTGATGGTGGGTTCGTCGAGAGAGCAAAAGGCACCCCCAGTGAAGCTGTGAGAACGATAGCGCAGTCGCGGCTGCCAGGGGTCGGGGGCAGTGGGGCCGATGAACGTCAGAGCCCAGAGCGTTCTTGGGGCAGTAAAGTGCTTCATGTGGAGCCTGTTGGACATACGCCGCAGCAGGAACAGCACCACGTCTGCACCGTCATGGAGACTCTGGACTTGGGTGATGTTGATGTGTCTGCGGGGTTCATCCTTGGTAACGGACGTGCCTTCCGGCGGGGGTGTGGACTATGGGGGAGGCTGTGCATGGGGGGGCGTGGGGTGCACGAGAACCCGCGAGGCCTCCCTCCCAGCTCTGCTGTGAACCTCAAACAGCTCTAAAAAATAAAGTCTTTTAAAAATGTATCCTTAAGATCTGTGATTTTGACGGCATGAAAATTTTACCTCAATTTAAAAACCCTCAAAAACAGCAATAAAAAAAAAAGAAAAACAAATATATTTCATGCTCAGACACGAAAATACACACACAAGATGGGAGATCACATTGGAGGTGCCCTTCTGGAGGAGATTCAAGTATATTTGGTGTGTGATTCTTATTTTTTAAAGTAAAAAGTCCTCAACAGAACCTGTCAAATCTCTAAATCGTTCCTCTAATTTAGTCCTTTTCCCAGACTCCTCTGAACTACTGGTTTTGATCCCACTTTCCATTAACTGGTGAACCCTCTGCCCCCCATAAACCAGAGGGACACCGCTGACCTGCCTCATCCCCTCTCGCACGGAACCTGCTCGCCGCCGCCCTTCACCCCTCGGTTGTCCAGCCCGCCGCACCTCTCTTTGGACGGCGGCTGAGCAGAGCAAGAGTGAAAGCGAGGTCAAGGGAGACCCGCGCGCCTGCGAAAGGGCAGCTTCTCCGGAGGGCGGGGCGAGGCCGAGCACTGGGCTATGAGCCGGGGCTGAACAGTGCAAGGGGAGAGGAGATGCGGCAGGACCGGACGCTCGCAGAGGATGTCCAGAAGAAGATGGCATTCCTGTCGCCACGTGGGGCGTGGACTCCACATGGCTCGGTGGCGAGGAGGCTGCAGGGAGCCGACTGGAAGGAACCGAGGGTGGCTGGGAATCCCCGTTGCAGGGGTGCACAGAGCCACACAGCGGGGCCCAGACCGAGGGCCAAGATGCACAGAAAGAAGGTGCCAGGGGACCAGCTGACGGGCAGGCAGTTTGCAGGACAAGAAAGGAAGACGAGCACACAACACCCAAAGCCCTGTTGGGCACATTTCACCCTGGGACAGTCACTGTGGGTGAAAATAAGGGGGCCGCCTGTGCCTCAGTCAGTGTGGAGACAGGACAGCAAGGGGTCACGGCCAAGGTGAGACATCCAGCCACAGGGAGAGGGTCCCGTCCGGGGACACGTGGGTGGGGAGGGTCTGTCCACGGAACCTGCCCCACAGGCGTGCCCTCCCTCTTCTCAGCCCACAGGCTTCTCTTCTTTCTCTTTCATTCACAATTTGTGGTAATTGTCCCTGTCTACATTTCCAAATTTAATAAGAAAAGGCTTAAAATAATCTCTGAACAGTGAAAACCAGAAAGGACTATAAAAGGTTAAAAATAACTTTGAACATGTTTAAAAATATAATTGCTTTGGATCCACAATCTGTGGCTCTCAGCTGCCTCCGCTCAGTGCCAGCGCGCTCTGTGCTTGAGCTGACGTCCCTCCGCTGACTCGGACGGAACCAAGGGCAAGCACGTTCCTGCCGGTCCTGAGCCGAACGACCGCCGCGTGACACGATTTCCTGACTGATCCGCACTTACACCTCAGGCCGTGATTCCAAACCCCCCACGTCTTTGTGTTCCTCGTGCGTAGTGAGGGGAGGTAAAATAAGCCGTTCCTCGTCTTATTTCCTCTGCAGCTGGCCAAGCATCTAAATCTTCCTGTTGGCAGTGTCTCCCTGCAGGTGCTGCCCGGGCTCTCTGGACGGGCTGGTGTGAGCCTCCAGGACTTGGGAGGGGAGGCCAAGTCCAGCTCCCGCATTCCCGGAGTTGCCAGCCTTCTCTGGGATGTTCAAAGCCATCATGTTCCTACCCCTTTCCCACTACACCTGTTCTCTTTACAGAGGTTAAACTTCCAAACCGTCCTTCTTTAGCAAGAGACGCTGCAGACTACGTCACATAACACTGGGAAGAACACTGGTGCAGATTCACCTGCACAGGCGTCCTCGCCGGAAGTCATTGCGTCAGGGTTAATGACAGGCCGCCTGTCTCCCAGGCATCTTCATTCCGAGGATGATGGAAGTGAGCACTCTATGCTGCCTGAGCTAGCCCTAGAGATGCCCGGAGAGAAATGACCTTCCTAGAACTCAGAGCCCTTTAGCAACTGGAGCAAAATCCAAGCTCAGCCTCTGAATGGGGTTAAGTTGGGTCCACCGCAGGGAGGCTGAGTGACACGGAAGGGGGTGTTCTATGAAAGAACTACAGTGAGTACCAGGCGTACTACTAGGAGAGACAGAGAACAGATAGACAACAAGTAAATGTATGACTTTGAAGACTTTGCAAACAGAAGAAAATAAAATAATCGATACCATCTTAAGGGAGGTTAGAGAGGATATCAGAGCCTCCCAGTGAGAACAAGACGATATTACACAGAATCAGTCAGAGGACAATGAACCCTTAGATATTACACATATATATAAAATATATAATCTGTATGTATTTGTATGCTTATTTGTATACATATATATAACATAATATGTAATTATATATAACATTATATATGTGTATATATATATGTAAAAAACACAAAAAGTTAACTCAGTTAAAGAGCTGGAAATTATCGTTGTGGAAACCATCTTTGGAAGCTAGAGTTAGAAGACAGAGATGGAAAAGATGACAGAGAAACTCAAAGTCCGCACAGGTCCTGGAGGATCCTTGTATTATAAGTTAAAATTCTAGAATGAGGAGGCAGAGGAGTTAGAAGGAAGGACATAACTGAATTGGTTAAAGAACAAATTTCCAGAACCCAAAGTCATGACTTCCCAGTTTGAAAGAAAAAAACTGAGGGCCCAGCACAAAGTATGAAAATCTAGCCAGACCACAGCACAGCGCTGGGAAATTCCAGAACAGTGGCAAAGCAGGAGGCTCTAAGAAAAAAAAAAACACAAAAAGGCCAGAACCATTTACATTCCACAAGCAGCGCTGGCATCAGAAATAAGACAACTCAAGTTTCCATGAGAAATGATTTCCAACCGAAAATACCCAAACGGTCAAAACCGAGGCAAAACACAGGTATCTTCAGATATTATCAAACTTGTTCAGACAACGGTATTTGCCTCCTAAATGCCCCTTCTAAGGGAGCTACTGGAGCGCGCCCTTCACCAAACCGGGAGAACAAGGGTGCGGGAGAGAGGGAAAGGCATTCCCTGGGGCGGACGGGCCGTCCCAGAAGAGCGTTTGTGTGTCCAGTTTGCAGGACACCCAGCGTAGCTAGTTCCGTCTCCAAGAAGGAAAAAGTGGGAGAAACCTCGGTGCGTCTGAAAGCCTTGAGAGAAGATTTAGTATTGTATTACTTGAGTGACAACTAAATAAAAAAGAAGGCAATTATTAACTCTAGAAATAACAAAATCTTCTTTTAAAAACGGATTCGTAGTCTATTGTATGTCTTATGCCAATTGAATTTGCGGTCACAGAGAGGTGAACACGAAATGCTGATTTGGCCTGAAGTACAAGATGCGTATTTGGGGAGGATGAGGAGTTCACGCTGGAGTCTGGAGAGGGAGATGGGGCCAGTGCCAATGGCGCAGCAGTGGGAACGGAATAGAACACGCCTCATCTGGAAATTTCAAAAGCATTCAGACTCGTGATACAGACATGCGGAATCCCTACACGGTGGCGGGAGCTGACCGGAAAAACCTTTCTCTGGGCCTCAATGACCTTGATAAAAATAAAGAGTAAAACTTTCAATTAATGAAGACAAAGCATAGACGCTTGTGGTAGAGCGGCTAGAATCTGCACGTGAGGGCTACTTCCCCACGAGCTTTCTGTTCTTGCTCTCAGGCACGCTGGAGCGAACTCTGGCTCTATCCTTAGGAGCCATTCAAACAGCATAATCTCCCAGAAAAACACGAAAAGGGCAGAGATTTTGCACGACACGTGCTGCAAACGGTACACTGTCCCAGGGCAGGCGCTGGAGCAAGAAGGCAGAAGGCAGCCTTGATCTCCGCTTTGAACACGGCCTCGAGCAGCTCAGACTCGCCTCTCTGCGTATCTTCAAGAAGCCCTGCAACGAGGGCTGATGTACGGACTTCAGGGTCCAAGTAGATTCCGGTGAGTGGGTGAATTCACGAATGCCTTGTAATAAGTTTTAAAATTAGAAGGTGTGAGTCGTCCTACCTTGTTTCTTTTCCAAGATTGTTTTGGCTACTTTGGGGTTCCTTAAAACGTCATATGAATTTCAGAATCACCTTTTCCATTTCTGCAAAAAAAGTCATTAGAATTTGGAAAGAGATTGCTCCAATCCATAGATCACTTGCCGTATTCATAATATGGAGTCTTCTAGTCAATGAACTTGGGATGTCTTTCCATTCACTGAAGCCTTCTTTGGTCAGTGTCCAAGTATTTTATTTCCTTGGTTCGATTTCTTTCCAAATATTTTATTCTTTAGACTTTATTATAAATGGAATTGCTTTCTTAATTCGCTTTCAGATTCTTTAATGCTGGTGTATAGAAACACAACTGATTTTCTGTGTTGGTCTTGTACCTGCAACTTTGCCGGATCTCTTTATTTGCTCTAATAATTAGTTTGTTTTTGATGTGGATTCTGCAGGATTTTCTACATGTAAAATCATGTCATCTGCAGACAGACATGGTTTTACCTCTTTCTTCCCAATACGAACGCCTTTCACTTCTTGCTCTTGCCTGACTGCACTGGTAAGCACTTGCAGTAGCACATGGCGTAGCAGCGTGAAAGCGGGCATCCTGTGTTCCTGATTTTAGAGGGAAAGATTTGGTCCTTCGCTAACAAGTGTGATGCTAGCTGTGGGTTTTTCAATCGCCCTTTATCATGTTAAAGATGTTCTTCTCCATACCTAGTTTGCTGAGTATTTTTTAATGAAGCGAGAGTGTTGAATTTCATCAAATGCTTTTTCTGTATCTATCAAGATGATTGTGTGGGCGTGTTTTTTTCATTTTATCATTGTAGTATTACATGTTGATTCTCTTCTACTGAGCTGCCCTTGCATTGCTGGGATAAATCCTACCTCGTACAACCTTTGCATCATGTATAATCCTTTAAATATGCTATTGGATTCAGCGTGTTAAAAGGTAAAGCTACTTGGTAAAAATGTTCACACCCTTGTTAAGTCACTTAGCTTGAGCTTAATTTAATGACTCCAAAGCTCATGAAAACATTTGTCATTGTTATCTGACTTTGCATTTAAAAGATAGGAATGTATGAACTCTGATTTCATACAACATCAGTATCTCCTTTATTCTTTTTACCAATAGCGACTTGTAATCAAACGTAGTTTTGAAATGTTTTCTCTATATAAATATTTCCTAAGGATTATTATGTTTTTCTCTGGTGCGTATCAAAGGAATAATTAATTGACTGTCCACCGACTCCTGCACTTTCTCTATATTATTGCTTCCGGCTGTTGGGTTAATTTTCCTTTTGGTGTTAGTTTTATTTTTCATTTGAATTACAAAAGTAATAACTTCCTGTAGTTATGTTTTTGTCAATAATATATAAGGTTTTTATTAAAAATGGTATAATTCTTGAGATAGCTGTTATAGTTTTCCAAGACATTCTTTAAAAACTCATGATACGTGTGTATGAAGTTCAATCCATTTTTTAAAATTCATGTCTTCTCTCCACATTTGGTTTTGAAGATATTAGAGGGTAAAATTCTTATTTCACATTTTAAAAAATCGTCTCTTCCATTAAAAGATAAAAATCCAAGACCTTTAAATTTCCTTTTATTTTAGATAAACTTGAATAAAAATTGGTTTATTACAGGATACAACTTTTGCTATTAGAATAATTTTAATAATTAAAATTACACATATATTTATATAAAGTCTATTTTTAACTCCCTGTGTTCAGCATTAGCACAGAGTACTACAGCTCCTGCCACATCTGCAAGAGCGTGGACTCCATTAGGCCAGGGGCTGGCCCGCGTGGTCCCCGTGGCGGCGGCTGGCGCGGGGTCAGTGTGGGTTCAGCACGGGCTGGTCGCCTCCTTTGTCCTGTTCCTTCTCGTCACTTTGTGGTGCTTATTTTGTTTCGTTCTTCGTTCATTCTTCTTCATTTCTCCTGGTTTCCCCTTCTTCCTTTCCTTCCTTTCTTTTTTTCCCTGTTTCTCTTTCTTTCAACCGTATTTGTTGAATAAGAAAGCAGACAGCCTTAAGGAGTGACTTTATTCCTCGCCCCTCTAGGTAACGTGGTTCAAACTACGCGTGTGCCCGTGCCCTGGAATGGATCCGCCTGCTGGGTTAAGTTGAGTTACAGATTCTCAAAATTCTGCAGTGCCCTGGAGGTCATTCCTGATATTGTTTGAAATACTTTCCTTTTCTCAGTATTCATGTACTCCTTGTACGGTATTTTGCAGAAAGAAAAAAAATAGCAAAATAGCCTAACTGAGAACATAATGGGTGCACTTTGATAATTCTGATTTGTTTCCAGAAGAAAATGTGATGCTGCTTTGCATTTCTGGTCCCATCCCCAACTAGCACTTGTTCCGGCGGTGGGAGAATCGGCGGTTTGGTGTTAGAAGGCAGTAAGGCAGCTTGTACCCAAGGATGTGGGCAGTTAGGGTAGAATGGACACCCGTAGTAACGGCAGCTCTTCTACCAGTGAGTCACGGCCGTCTTGTCCAGGACGTCTCTGGTCACGAGGACTCTGTGTGAGGCACGCTCGACCATCGCGAGCTACTCGGGGCTTGGGAGACCTCCTTCTGCTCCATCAAGGTGCTTCTTGGAAAGGAAGCCCCAAGAATGCACACCCCAGCGTCGGAGGTTGGACACCTGGGGGTGACTGGGTGTCAGAGGCGGAGAGCTGCTCCTCACCCCATCCCTCCACTCACTTCCTCTATGGGCTCGGGCTTCACGGCTTCATCCCTCTGTCAGGTGCAATTTACCGAAGTCGTGAAGAAACTCGCCACCCATCCGTCTTTTGAAAGACGATGAAATTCCTTCGTGAAGACACACTCTGCAGCATGAGATCTGCAGTTAGAAATACGTATCCAGATCCCGTCACTCAGATCTAAGCAGGGAAGAATCGTTCTCCAAGTCTGGCTGAGGGAGAAAATTATCTGATTAATCAGGAATATAATACTTCTTTCTGAAGAGTAGATTTTATTTGAACTCTAACAGGACAGTGGGGGATGGAACCAGAAAAGAAGTAGAGAAGGGAGGCCAGTGGCCAAAGTTACCAGCTAGTCTCCATCACTGGTCAGTTCCTAAAGAATTTAAATATACTAAAATACAGGGAACACGAATTATAGTACATAATTTAATCTCGCCTTGGTGACTCAGAAACAATTCAGCACCTTGTTTCGGGGCTGGTGTTATGAACATCTGTGGACGTGGAGTAGTTCTGTGCTTGAGAAATTTGCTTTATCAGCAGCATCGGCTGATGCCACGAGGAGACAGTGTTCTATCTAAAACCCCGGTGTCAGCAGCGTGTTACCGTAAAATCTTACCCTTCAGTGGTCCAACGTGGCAACTTCCAGTTATAAAACCAGTAAGTCATGGAGATGAAGTGTACCGTCGAGTGACGGTTTGATAGCTCCGTATTATACATTTTGAAGCTGCTACAAGAGGAGATCTTAAAAGTTCTCCTCCAGGAAAAGACCTGACCCGGTGGTGTGGATGACACCCGCACTTGTGCAGGGGCCTTCTGCAATGCCCGTGCCTCTCGGATAGTTATGTTGTCCTTCTGGAACTCATGCAGTGCTGCATGTCAGTCACACCTAAATACATCGCGCTAGAGATGCCTTCGTCTTTCCGTTAGGCTCATGCTTTAGCTTGCGTTGCTTGCCGGGAGACACACCATGTGAGGAACTTCTGTGCACGTCCTGAGTCTAGCTGTAGCACCGTCTCTTTTATGCATTCATCGGTGGCTGTATCATCGTGACACTTTCTCAATTAATACAACTTCAAAATACATTTTAATGTCAGTTATACAAATGTCAACTTATCGCACTTTATTTTTTTAAATTTATTCATGAAAGACAGAGAGAGAGAGAGAGAGGAAGAGGGAGAAGCAGGATCTCCGGAGCATGGAGTCCCGCGCACGGCTTGAGCCCAGGACCCCGGGAGCATGACCTGAGCCGAAGGCAGACGCCGAACGCACTGAGCACCCAGGCCCCCAACTTGTTTTTTGTGTTTTTAAAATTGATTTTTCTCTATTTGTCTCTGTCGAAGAGTTTAGGTCTGTTCTGTCAGATCGTACGGGAAGTATGAACATCCCGCTGACTCTTTGCTTGAACTTGAGACCTGTCTCCTGACTCATCCAGGACTGACTTTAGCATTGTCCCCGTCTGCAAGTGACAGGTTTACCACTACCGTCCTCCACTCCTGGTACTTCGTGGTTTTGTTGTAGTTATAAAAATAATCTTTCCCATCACATTTTGGAGGCCAGGCTGGTATTTTTCACTTTTGCTTGTGTCCGATCCCCTTACTTCATTACTGGTTTCCAGGAGGCTCCCTTCGGCCTCACGGCTGGACGGTCTCATGACCCACAAACACTAATTTCGTCTCCTGTTTTCCATGTCGGCTTCTTTCTTCTTCGTTTTGTCTGTTTTTTTTTTTTTTTTTTAAGTTTATGTATTTATTTGAGAGAAAGAGAATGAGCACTGGAGAGGGCAGAGGGAGCGGGAGGGAGACTCTCCGGCAGGCTTTGTTTCCTCCTACTTATCCAGGACGAGGAAATGAGTGAGAAGTGGTCAAAAGCAGCAGACTCAGACCAGCTTCCGTCCAGGCCGCCGCTCACGTCTGCGGGACTTTCCTGACGTCTTGGCCCTTTGAAGGTGTCCGTGTTGCGTTCGGTAAACGGGGGAAGGAAACTCGCCTTCATGGGTCAATGCAAGGGTTGGATATAATTTTGTCATTACCTTGGGTCAGAAGCCAAAATGTACATTTCATCACAGTTATCGTTTATGCTAAATAATTCTGATAACATTGGGCTTGTTTCTTCTTGATTTTAAGAAAAAGCGTCCTTCCTTATTCATTTTTAAGAGTGAATTCCTTGCATTAGTCTGACATTTAGGTTTTTGATGATGGTTTGCAACTGATTTGTTTTAAAGCCAATTTTTGTATAAACAGATGATTTTTTTCCCCATAAATACACGCTGGATTTTATTTTAAGGTAGTTTTATGATCCCTATAAATAATATTTTTCTTTGACCAAGGGACGTGATAAATTTTGATAATGCATATATTAATATTAAACTATCCTTGCATTTTTTATATAAATGCTACCTGGTCAAAATGTGTAATTATATTAATATACCTGGTTTTAGATTAGTCAGTACATAATATATAGGGTTTATGTTTCTAGGATGGAAAATACAGTTCTTCATAACTGCATTTCTAATGCTATGATTTTACATTTTCTTTTATTTCTTGAATACACTTGGAAAAGAATTATTTTATTGCTTGTTTTTAAAGAATTAACATTTGAGTTATGCAATTTGTTGTTTTTCTTCTAATTCTTTATTTTTGTTTTATTGTTCAGACTGCCGTCCTTATTTTCCACAAAATTGGTTAATTGCGTGCTTGCTTTATTTCCACTTCTTAAAACTAATCATAAAACATTACTGACCAGTATTTTAGATGCTATTTATTGACTGTATAATTATACTACAGGCTATTTGTATTATAATCATTTTAGCCCATGTTCCCCAATTGTCACATTCAATTTGACAACATCCTACTCTTAAAACCTGTGTTTAAAAATAGGAGTCACTTTATGGCACATTGTGCTGGTCTGTCGTGTGGCCCTAACGAACTACTGCGGGCTTGACGGCCGTACACACGCTTGCGTGTTCTCTGGTCCGGGAGGCTGGGGGGCTGGGATCAGGGCGTGGGCCGGGCCGGTTTCTGGGGGGCTCTGTGGTCTTCGCAGGCGCATCACCTGCGTGTCGCTGTGTCCTCCCGTGTCTGTCCCCCGAGAGTGCTTCCTGGGTTCTTCCTGTTCTCGTTAGGACACCAGTCCTCTGGGAGTGGGACCGTACTCTGTGACCTCGTCTGACCTTCATGAACGCCCACAAGGCCCTCTTCAACTACAGTCACGGCTGGGGTTAGGGCATCAACCTATGGACTTGGAAGGAGCACAGTTTCACCCGTAACATATGTCACTATACGTCACATTCCGTACTTTGTGACTGAAACCTGTCTTCATATCCGAGTCTGTTTCTGTAATGAGATTTCTTCAGACATGTCTATGTGTAACTGGTTTTACTACTTACTGGTATTTTCCCACTCTCGAGTGCTTTGCTCGAATTTCTGTCGGGCCAGATTGGAACTTCTCTCCAGGGAGATTTTCCAGAACGCCCTCGCCCCCTGGGTTGTTTCTGTTTGTTAGACCCAACACACCTTGAGGATTAAAATGTCCTGTTCTCTTTCACACACCGATGGGCCTTACTCCATTACGTTTTGACATTTAATGTTTAAGAGGAAAATTAGATTTTGGCTCCTGAGTAGGCAAATTCCCTCTCAATAATTGCTAATAAAACTTAGGTTCTTCTCTTATTCTTATTCTTGTTTTATCTGTTGTCACCGTTGTTGACTTTTTTCTTTTTTCATTTCTTCTCTTTCTTTCTTTCTTTTTTTTTTTTTTTGGTCTGGAATGAGTGTATCTGCAGCTCCGGAAAGTTGTCTTATGTAATTTTTTTTCTATTATGCTTCTATATTCCTGCAAGCTTTCTTTGTATCACTAGAGATCTTTATAAAGTTCTTCTATTTTCTGTTCTCCACAAATATCCCTTCACTCATGACTTTTTCTACTTCATATTCTAGAGCAGCTCCCAGTTTTGCCTTCACACCTCGGCGTGTTTATGAATGATTATTCAACACTTGCCAGCAGTTGCCTGCACTGTTACCGAGACTCTTCTCCGCCCTTTTACAGAGCGATTCTGTGACAATTGAACCTCCCTGGGGTAACCTACTGTGCCCTACCCTCATGGCTTTAACAACCAATTTCCCGAAAATGCCAAGTTTTGCTTGCGATGTCCACTTCTGATAGCCCAAGAACACCTGTGTGGACAGGGCAGCCGGCAGCATCTGGCCACCAGGATCTCCCTGTGAATGTTCTAGAATGACGGACGGGCAGCAGTTTCTGGAGAGGACTGCATCTGCATTCCTAATCTGGGGGCAGATTTTCTAAGAGCTTCCAAGGGTCTTCTCTAGTGGACGGAGTCCTCAGTCATTTAAAGCCAAGCCTGGGCACACTTTTCCCTCAGGCTTCCTCTGTCGCACAGGAGGAAAAGACTCTGCGCAGGTCAGGGTTGTGTGTACGTCTGCCTCAGCCTCGGGGGCTGTGCATTTCCAGCTGCTTCTCTTCAGGGCCTGGAGTGGAGAAGGGGGAGGCGGAGGGTGGAGGTGAGGTGGTAGCTGCCTTCAGATTCCCCCGAAATTTCCCGTCCTGCCTCTGCTCGCCGTGCCTCTGCACACCCCTCCTAACTTGCTGAGGGGCAGGACAACTTGGAGGAGGGAGAGGAGGATGTTCTGTCAAAACTGTGTTTCTATTTAGCACAGTGTGCTGGTCTGCGATTACTTGCCAAATCTCAGTGTATGTGACCGAACTTAAACCCTTTAAATATTTTAGTGCGTAGAGACTTTTGTGTGTCGGAACAGGGACATTTTTAATTTCCAAAGGGTATGAAAAAGACTTTTGCTACGTTCCACTAAAATTTTAGGAGTCTACACAAAGTGCTTTAGTTGTTCCTATTTTAGAAGTCTATAATTTGGGTTTATTTGATAACCCAGAAAGATCATGTGAATTTCCATAGATTATGCAAATAACTGTAACGGTGTGCCCGTTGGTAAATATAGCAACATCTCTGGACATTTACTGAAATCTTAGACACAGGCTGCTTCATTCATGTGGATTTCATTCAGTTCCGGGCAGGGTCAGGTCCTGGTGTAGTTTGCGGACCATCTGGGACCATGGATGGTCTTTTTACTGTTCCGACAGCGATATACCACGCTCACTTCTGTGGGTTCACGGGAGGGTCAGGGGGCTTCCTTCCAATGCTCTGGGTCCTGTGGACGTCCCGTGTACACTAGAGGTTCCCACCCATGGGTGATTTTCGCGCTGACATTCTGGCTGTCACACCTTGGGGGAGGGTGCTGGCATCTGGCAGGTGGAGGGCCACCAACACCCCACAGTGCACACGACGGCCCCCCAGTAAAGAACTAGCTTGTCTTAAATGTCAGTCATGCCGGGCTCAGCAGCCGAGACACATGCTGGGAAGCTGTGATATGGCTCTTCCTGTCTTGACGATGTCGGTTGTCTGTCATTTCACGGCACAATTGATGTCTTTGAATTCATCCTTCATATGGCTACAAAGCTTCAGTACACCTGAAGACCATTTCATTTTTTAAAGTATATATATATATATATATTTCTTTTTTTTTTTTGCCTACAAATGCTCAAAGCACATATAATAAAAGTGCTTTAGTTGTTCCAAAAAAGAATGCTGTATTTATTCCAAAATCTAAATACTGCACTTGAAAGAGATTTTAAATCCATATGGTCCACATGGAAAGGCTCTTTCATGAGTACTTGCTGGCTTGGGACATTACCAGTATCATATTTCAAATGACAATATTCCCGAGAATCTTAAAGAATAGTATAATTAGAATCGTAGAAATTTTGAGCTGGAATGAGTTTTAGGGACTATTCAAAATTTGAGATGTTCAACCAGACTGTCTCCAACACTTTAGATGTGACAGCTGAGTCCCAAAGAGGGGAGCCCTAATGACCCCCAGATGCAGAGCCATCTCCCTGGGTCCTGGGCCAACCGGTCACCTTCATCTACAGTGAGTGATTTCCTCTGCTCAGTGGTTGGTGGGACAAACACTTAATGAAGCAGCCTCATTTCTACCCCTTTCTAAAACAGTATGTATTATCTTTCTACATAATATCTCCAGCATAAATATAAGAGTGATTATTGAGAAGATATAATCTCCCAGCAGATGCAATAAAATTTGAAACATGGCTCACTGCTGTTATGGTTTACATAAGGTCCCTAAACCCTGTCCCTGATGCTGCTTGCTCTAAGCACTCCTTGCCAGTGTCACGCTCAGCAGGCACTGTGCTCGAGGCAGCAGCTGTGGGACGAGAAACAAGTACTTTCCTAGGTAGCACCTGGGGGGCTCCTTCGATTGAAGGTCTGCTTTCGGCTCAGGTCATGATCCCGAGGTCCCGGGATCGAATCCCACATTGAGCTCCCTGCTCTGTGGGAAGCCTGCTTCTCCCTCTGCCTGCTGCTCCCTTTGCTTGTGCTTCTACTTTCTCTCTGAGAAATAAATAAATAAAATCTTTAGAAGAAGAAGCAGGAGGAGGAGGAGGGGGAGGGGAGACTTTCCTGACCCGGTGGGGCTCACAGTTTGGTGTTCTGCACGGAGTAAAAATCGTCCCTCACGGACACCTGTGCTGAATATTTCAGCGGCACTTCAATGGCGCGTCATTATATTGATTTATCTCATGACTGTGCATGTCTGCACATGTCATTAAATTCTGTAATTGTCGTAGATTATCTGGTGTATCCTGGGCAGTGGCAGGTGCTGGACGTACACTTGGAAGACGTCAGAGTTTGGCTTGTGCCCCTTAGGCATTGCCAATCTCACGGTAGACAAAGATACTGAAGGAGGAGAAGGCAGAGGTCGGTAATGACGGGTCGCGACAGAGTGACAGGAGACATCCCGGGAGCTAGCGGAGGCACTCGTGGGCTGACCAGTTGGCTGAGGGGTCAAGGGCAGCCTTTCTGAGGAAGCCGCCCTGGAAGGATGAGTACAGGGGGCTCGGGGACAGCGGGTGGAACGGCCACTGGGGCAGAAGGAATAGGAGGGTCTGCGGGCCTCGCTGCTGGGAAGCGGACAGTGCTCCTTCCCGCCGTCATCAGTGAACACACTAACTTAACCGACTTCCTGAAGCATGCCCGGTCTCCCCACAGGGTGGGCTGATTCGTGTGGTGTAGCCGTAAGAAGCAAAGGTTTTATTTGGGGTCAGCTGACCTGGGCTCCAAGCCTGTCTGTGATTTGTTACCAGAGGGACCATGGGTGTGATTGGCCTCTTAGGCTCTCAGCACGAGCCATGCCAGACGTTGGGGTGCCCTTCCTCCTCGTGTCCCTGGGCCCAGCTCCCTCCAGTTTCAGTCTCCCCTCAAAGCTGTCTCCCCCCCCCCCCGAGCCTTGGCTCTTGTACTCTGAACTGCAGCCTTTCCTTACCCCAGTAAACCCCAACCCTCTCCTTAGTTTACTTTTCTTAGCATACCCGCTTACCAGCTACCCGTAATTCTACACATTTTCTTTGTTTATTATCTGTCTCCTCTACTAGAATTAATCTTTGTGAAACCAGGAGTTTTCTTTTTTTTTTTTTTTAATTCACTGCTAAACCCAGTGCTTAGAAAAGTCGGCGACATATCAGACATAGAAGAGATACTCATTGAGAGCACGACTCTCACAGGCTCTTCAGAATCTTAGAGAGGAAGCATGTGAAGACGTTAATGTACTACCTGGCACAGAGTAAGTGCACAAAAATGGCAAACATTTTCATATTTTAATATAAAAATTAGTGTTTAAATAGAAAAAAATGTTTAAAATGCTTCCTTTTAAGATCTTTTCTTTTTAAAGTGAGCACTTTCTGGACAACCTCTTCAATAAATTGGGTTGGGAAAACTGGATATCTGCATGCAAAAGAGTTAAGTTGGATCCTTACCTCACACCATCTACAAACATGAACTCCAAATGGATCAGGAACCTATCAAATTTAGTCAAAGATTAATTTAGTCAAAAATTAACCAAAGAGACGTACGTGTCATAACTATAAAACTCAGAATAAAAGAGAGGGGAAGATTCATGATACTGTATTTTCAATGATTTCTGGGATATGATACCAAAAGCAGAGGCAGAGAAAGGAAAGTAGGTAAACCGAGCTTCGTTAAAATCAAAGACTCCGGTGCATCCAAGGGCACTGCCGACAGGGTGAGAAGGCAACCCACACAACGGAGAAAATACTTGAGAATCATATACCTGATGAGAGACCAGCATGTGGACTACAGAGAGAACTCCTACAGCTCAAAAACAGTCATAAAACCAAACCAGCCAATTAGAAAACAGGCAAAAGACTTGAGTAGATGTTTCTCCAAAGAAACTGTACAGATAGCCAAGAAACATATGAAAATGTTCTCAGGATGATAACTGTTAGGGAAATTTAAATCAAAGCCACAGTGAGGTACCCCCGCACCCATCAGGACAGCCCTCACTAAACAAAGAGAAAGTAACGTTTGCTGACAAGGGTGCAGAGAAATCAGAGCCCTCGTGCTATGGCTGGGGATGGAAAATGGAAGACAGCACGGGGTCTCCTCAGAAAGTCAGATGCAGAATCGCCCCGAGACCCAGTCCTCGTACTTCTGGGCACACACCCGAAAGAAGGGAGTCGGAGACTCACAGCTGCGCACACCGTTCTCGCGGCAGCGTCATTCCACGGCGAGGATGTGGCAGCAGCGCAAGCGTTCATCAGCACATGGAGGGTGACACAGCGCGACACGAAAGTGCAGTGGGTCAGCGCCGGCCTCCGAAAGGAAGGAAGCGCTGACACCGGCTTCCACACGGGCGGACCTCGAGGACGGCACCCGGTCCCAGGAGGACACGCTGCAGAATTCCACTTAACGGAGGTGCCTGGTAGTCAGATCCATAGAGACAGAAAGTAAAATGCCGTGGGGGCCGGAAGGGAGAAGAGCGGGTCACGGTTTAACGCACGGAGTTTCGCTCTGGGGACATGAGAGAGTTCTGGGTGGCGCGAGGACAGTAAAAATGATGACCTTGTGACAGACGCGGTCAGTAATTCTAAAGATATTTTAACGTTGCATGATTTATATAATTCACATTTTCAAGGTTGTAATATATAAGGTCGTGACATCAGGCATTTCAGCACTTTTTCCCTTAGGTTTGCCTCCTGTGTTCATTTTCCTATAAAATAATCCAAAGCTTTAGAAAATCTGCCATTTTGGAGGAATCCACTTCAGACTCTCTTACCACAAACTATTGGATAAGAAATAGAGAAATTGAATATACTAGTGGGTAAGAGAGCCACTGGTTTCTGAACATTGCCTTTGTATCCTGCCACATCACTGAATTGCTGTACGAGTTCTAGGAGTTTGGGGTGGAGTCTTTTGGGTTTTCCGTATAAAGAATCATGTCATCTGCGGAGAGAGAGTTTGGCTTCTTCCTTGACAATTTGGGTGACTTTTATTTCTCTTCGTTGTCTGATGGCCGTTGCTAGGCCTTCTAGTACGAATATCCCAGTGGGAGTGGAGACAGATGAAAGCGTTTTCACCTCTACCAGGAGCCAGTTTCAGGCCGTGTTGTTGAATTCTCACGGTCGTGTGGCAGGTGCTACTTTGCCAAACGTGAGAGAACCGAAGGTCAAGAAGCCGAGTGTATTTGCCGAGGCCGAGACACACGGGAGACTTGTTGCTTTTTGAACTTTGGGGATATTAACTTTTTATCACCTTCATGTTCAGACGCCGAAGTCTGCTCGTTCATGACCCTTTCTTTTTCACTGACTTGATCATCTGAATGAAGCGCACAGCTCGCCCGCCAGGCTCTGGGGATTCGGCACAAAGCATCCCGGTTCGAGCCGTCAGAGCCGAGGCCCTGAGGCAGGTGACACCTTCCGACAGCGCAGCTGCCGTCCGTGGGGACGCTCTGCTTCAGTTTCAAAATCATGGCTTCTGTTGGGGCTCCTGGGTGGCTCAGTGGGTTAAAGCCTCTGCCTTCGGCTCAGGTCATGATCCCAGGGTCCTGGGATCGAGCCCCGCATCGGACTCTCTGCTCAGCGGGGAGCCTGCTTCCTCCTCCCTCTCTCTCTGCCTGCCTCTCTGCCTACTTGTGATCTCTGTCTGTCAAATAAATAAATAAAATCTTTAAAACAAAACAAACAAAAAACAAAAAACAAAATCGTGGCTTCTGTTGGACAAAATTCATTGACGTTCCTTGGTCGAGAGTGTCATCTGCCAAATGAATTCCTAATCTACCTTAGTTGGTTATTTTATGATTTCATGTTTTTCCCCTTAAGGGAACGAAGACAGAAACTTCTGTCCTGACCGCACCGTTGAATGTCCGTGTCTGCGGCGCCTGCGCCGCCGGGATCCGGACCCGGTTCTGGAAGCTTCCCCGCGGCCAGGAGCGCAGGGCAGGCCTTGGGCGTTGCAGCAGCTGGGCTACGGGCTTGCAGCTGCGAACGCGGACACGGGCAACAGCGTCTTAGAACAGGAACCCGGCGGCTCACTTGCCCCCAAAAAGGGAGCCGCATCCGGCAGGTGCCGCGGGCCCAGAAACCGGCTGAGCCACTGAAGCTCCCTCGGAGCCGCACGGATGGGAGGAGCCGGCCCAGAAGAGCGCCGTGAAGTCAGGGGACGCCTCAGAGCAGACGGACGGCCCGACGCCGTGGCTCACTGAGCAGCCCTGAGTACTGAGCGCAGTGGCCGCGCCGCGGCTTGTGTGGCCACGTGGAGAAGGCCGCCTGGTCGCTGGTGTGCTCGCCGCAGTTCTGTGGGTCTTTTCACAGTTTGGAGCTTTGAAGTGGCTCCGGGGACAGCTGTGCTTGTGGCACCCACCGGATAAAATCACGGCCCGAAGCCGGGGTTATGTCTTCTCCAAGGTCACCCAGGCGGCTCGAGGCACGGTGCAAACGCAGCTGTGGGACCCACGGCTAAGGGGCCATCGACGCAGAGGACATTGCCATGAAGCTCGTTTGAGCTCTGATCAATAAGATTGTAATCTTAATTAATCATGGGAACGGGACACGAATAGAAAGTGAGCATCCTGCGTCTACAGGGAGAGGCGACACGTGACCCTCCCACAGGGTCTTCAGGGGCGTCTTAGTCACCGCCCGGCACGCCGAAGCCCTGAGGAGTCCAGAGGGGACCCGGGGTCTCGTGAAGTGCGCGGGTCTCGTCCTCGAGCAGAGGCGAGGGGTGACCCCAGATGCCATTGGCGAGGACGTCCAGGCAGAGAGGGGCCTGCTGTGGGGCTGGGCCTAACCTGGGCCACCTCACTCCTCACAGAGCTCACCGTGTTTCCCTGCGTACCTGCTGTTTAATTTCTGTTATGTAGGAAAGAAGGGATGTTCAGACTTCACTCAGTCCCCGTGTAAAGGGGTCAGTACACAGGCCCCCGGCGGTGGAGCTCGTGCTCGTATCAGAGGGACTGGAAATGTGGAGAATTGCCAAATCTCAGAAGCTAAGAAGACACTCATCTCCACTCAGTGACCGGGGAGGGAGGCAGACCGTGAGAGACGCGGAGCTGCAGGAACACACCGAGGCCGCTGGGGCGGGGCGGCAGCTGGGGGACGGGCACGAAGGAGCGCGTGATGCGAGGGACACGGGTGTTCCACGCAGCTGAGGAATCATGGAAACAAGGATGGACTGTGCCGGCTAATTCAATCTGAATAAAAAATAGTTGTCAATCCCGAAGTCATTGTTGAGACTCATTATAATCCTTTTAACAAATAAATGATGTGTTTGTTCTAAAAAAATAATTTGTCCCCAATATCTGAGTAAAAGTGAGCGTCTAAGAAGACG
Organism: Eira barbara; assembly: GCA_020311275.1. Classification (NCBI taxonomy): domain Eukaryota; kingdom Metazoa; phylum Chordata; class Mammalia; order Carnivora; family Mustelidae; genus Eira; species Eira barbara. The sequence goes on from JAHRIG010000075.1 coordinate 254,924, forward strand.
CCACCAGCAGCCTCAGAATCCGGGTCCCTCCGGCCACACTCTCCTCCACACGGTCTGGGAACCCAGCCCCACAGACGGCGCGCGCAGACTCCAGCCCCTACGAGGAGAGCAGACGGGCCTTTCCCCCTTTTCTTCTCCACGGCGGCCCACAGGCCCTCAGTTACGGACCGAGGCCCAGGCAGACTCTAAAGACGGGATCGGTCCAACCGGCCAGGAGCACGGGGAAGGAGGCCAGAGCTGGCGGCGGGCAGAGGCGCACGTCCGTCCTTCCCGGAGTCCCTTCGCAGGCTCGGGGGCTCCGACTTGGGAGACTTCTGCCCACAGCATTCCATCCGAGGGAAAAACACGGGGAGCGGGTGACGCACACCGACTCCTCTGAACGCGGTACAAGCGGAACTAGGCGAGGGGTCAGGGCTCGACTGGGGGTTAGTCCGGCTCACAAGAGGGAGTATCTCAACAGCCCGATGTCCGGCCCCCGGCAAGGGAACAAGCGTGCACCTGCTCGGCGGTCCCCCGTCTGTGCGCTGCTCTGAAGGGAGGCGCGGATCTCAATTCTAGTTACCTCTTCCCTTCCCTTTCCTGTTCTCCCCGCTTGGTCAGTGCTGGCTGCCGCTGCCTTTTGTTGCAGGATGGGAGCTGGGAGCAGTAGCCTCGTGACTCCCGTGAGTCCCGACAGGAAGAAAGTGAGCCAATCGTGCATAACATGCTAGTGACCTCACTGCCCAGGGCTCGGGGCCCCTTTCCCCAGCGCAGCCACTGTCCAAGGCCTCCACAGGGCAGAAGAGACACTCCAGAGTGCAAATGCTGTAATTTCTCCTGGAGCCCAGCTGTGCCCTTGGGGTAAACCTGGCTTGCAGACACATTTTGCTTGGCCCTCGCAGCATGAAAAAGTCAGCTAACAGTAAAGTTTACATAAAAAGCTCTGTCACCAGCTTGCTCTGCAAGGAGAAGGTCTGGCCGTGCTAGACCTCCGGTGGCCCTGGCATCTGAGAGCCAGCCCCGAGAGCTGGTGCCCTCTCAGTCGTGCCTCTGCAGCCGCCAGCATCGTGCGTCAGCCAGGACGCTCAACTCTCCCGCCGGGACCGGAGCGCGCCTGCCGCCCGGTGCAGACCCAGCCGTCCAGAGAGCTCCCAGCTGCGGAGGGGACACACGCATTCAGCATGCATATGCATGTGACTTCCCATGTTCAGATTTTATTTTTCTTCTGGATTGACCGTGATGACTGTGGGGACGTGGGAAGAGTGGGAGTGTGGGCAGCCCAGCCCCCACCGCCGGCCCTTTGCACGGCCACTCCTCGGTTCCCCGTCCACAAGGTCAGACACAGGATAAAGAAGATAAAGCAACAAGGCGAAGGGGAGTCAGGGTCAGAGAAAAAGGAAGCGCTGTCGGGTGATTAAATCCACAAGGAGCCAGTTATCTTCAGGATCAATATGTCAGCACAAATTTCAAAAATAAAAATAAGGATCGATAGTAATTTGAAAAGTAGACATTTAGTGATTAATATAAACAACATCAAATGTGAAAGCAGAAACAGACTCACAGGAATTTTATTTAACAATAAAAATGCTAAAGTGATGTCAAAAACACAGAGTTGAACATTATGAAATTCGTAATTTGGGCATCGAAGATGGTCCGTCGTCAGCAGTGTCATACGGTTCAACCCCGTGTGTGTCCTTTTCTCTGACGATGCTCCTGGAGAGAAGGAAAAACATCCCCTTCGGGCACCTGTTCCTCCACCCGCTCCCGCTTCCCTCTGCACGTCCACCTGCCTCTGGGCCGGCCCCGGGCCCCATCCCCCGCACCGGGACCCAGGGCTCCAGGCTCCGCAGCCAGTGGAGGCTCTTTGAGAACCTCGAGTGTGGCGTCCGCAAGACTCGCGCTTCCCCGTTCCTCCCATTGGTTGACTCTCATCGCGCGATCTGGACGCGCCGCTGCCAAAATACCTCCTTCCCATTAGGAAGTATCACTCGGGCCCAGGTGCTTCTGCAAGAAGAGTGACTCGGGCGCCAAGGGTTACTCCCTCACGGAGGAGGCCGGAAGAGGGCAGTCACAGGCTGCCGGCTGGGACCCGCCCTGTCCTCGGCTTCCCGGCTCCACGTTCTCCCTGCAGATCCCATCCTCAGGGTCGCAAGACGGCTGCCAACCCAGGCCATCGCGCCCGCCTCCGGTCAGGAGGAAGGAAGCAGGGGCTGGTGAATGGGCTTCGCTCACCTTCCCGTCGTCTTTCAAGGAGACTTGGCGGTGTCCCTCCCAAATCCTTCTGTCCGAGGCCTCGCTGACCAGAGGCTAACGCGGTAGCCGTCTTGGATGCAAGGGAGGCTGGGGACGTGGTTCCCGGCCGAGCAGGTGACTCTTAACAGGGAGAAGGCAGACGGCTCTAGGACGGGCGGCCGGCGGTCACCGCCGTGGAGGTTATATTATTATCATTACTTTTTGCCAGAAGAAGCTCCTCTGCGTTTTCTCTCCGTCACTACATCTACCCGAGTTTCTGTGCTGAGGAGCTTTGCCAGCTCTGACGTTCCTTTAGGCTCAGCCTGGAGAGGAGACTGTGCCGCCCGAGGTGCGGGTCCTCCGGAAGCCCCACCCGCAGGCTTGCTGGGCTCTCGAGTGTCCCGTGCCATGCCGGTCTCCAGAGGCTCCGGCTGGTGGGCTACAGGGCCCGTCAGGGCGGCGTCTGGGGTGCGTGCTCCAAGCGGGCGATGCCGGATTCGTACATGACCCAGCGGCCCAGGAAATAAATGGAGCTTTTCACACAGGATGAACTATGTGGGGAGAAGATTGTTCTCACACATGCAGTGAACCCTCGAGGGATGAACACTGGTTCACACGCACGGACTGCAAATTCAACGCGGACCACGGAAACTACACGCGAGAACACGCTTCCTAAGATCCTCGGGTGCTCCATCTGTCAAGGAGCACCGTCAGCACTCGAGGCCTGTCTGCTTCGGCTCGGTTCACAATCGTCTGGACACACACCCGGACTCTTCCCCTCGGCACGGGCCGGGGGTGCGTCCTCGGGCGACTGCTGTCGGAGGGGCACCGTGCGAGGTGTCATCCCCCGCGAATTCAGACCTCCGCACGGCTGGCGGTAACACGATTAGTTTCCAAAGAGTCACCGACTGGGTCGACTCTTCGCGTTCGGGTTTGACTCCTCTCTTAAAACTTGTACACGTTGAATACAGAATAATGTGCAGCCACAGCTGGGTGGAAAGAAGGCGGGTTTGGGCATCGCACAGACGTGGGTTCGGATCCGGGCCTCGCCCCTTCCTCGCTGCATTACGTTGGACGAGTTGCTTGGCTCCTTCGTGCTGGTCTCTTCCCGGAGAAGTCTGGGGAGCTGGGGCAGAGGAGGCGGCCAGGAGAGTGTCTTCCTCCAGCGAGATCTGGAGCAACACGGACTGTACTTTCCAGACTCAGTGTTGAGCATCTGGCCTACCGGTTACCAGGGCGTGGGCAACGTCCACATCAAGCCCATTAGACGGCATGCATGTGTGCGCATGGCATGAAGTCTGACTTTCTTTTACAAATAGCTGATTTGTTTTATTACTCATTTCCCACAGTGACTAACAGAATCGTGCAGATGTCTGCAAAACCCAAGGCTCCCCACCCAGGCCTCCTCTTGCCTGTGCTCATTATTCTCATGTTCCTGGTGCATTAGGGACACTGTCAGCTGAATGAAGCAGGTACAGTTCTAGAATTAACCCCAGAGGCCCACAGCCACCACTGAAGCGGAAGACGAGAAATGTGGGTGCGGACAGGAGCACGCTGAGGACAGGAGCAAGGGTCAAGGCCCTCTTGGAGCGTGAACCTCACTCAGTCAGGTTTCAGTTACTCTGGGTTTAGTGATTACCTCTTTTTAAAGTGTTGACAAGGAAAATAAACACCGTACTTACATAAGAAGCAAACGTGTGCGCTTAAAACATAGACTAGAGGCAGAGACATGTTTCATGTGAACGATGAGGCACATGATTGAGCCTTTGATGCTTCTGAACCCAAGAAAACCATATTTGGAAGAAGCGCATAAACCTGAAACAAAAACCATCAGAGGCGACAACGGCTAAGGGAATGTTAACAGAAGTTTCGGCTTGTGGCGACAGTGGTATCTGAGAAGGGCTAGAGACAGGTGACCACAGGCTGGGAAGCGAGGCAGCCGTCAAGGCGGCGGGGTCTTGGGGCCTCAGCGGTTGAGGCACTGGGTCCCCATGAAGCTGGGAGGACAGACGTGCTGAGTGTCTCTGTCGTTGGCAGATAATCTTCAGAGCCCCACAAGGGCCCCAACCCCACGGGGCCGGGGCAGAAAATGACCTCCTACCCTCCTCCAAGGAGCCCAAGGCCACTCTCTGGGGCAGCCAAATGGCTTATGGGCTTGGCGCCCCCAGGACACACAAGGGCAGGGATGCCTCGGAGGAAACAGGGAAGAAGCAAGATCTATGGACCCCGCCTCATTTCCCCCGAGGACTCTTGTTGTCAGGCTTTTCCATCTGGGCAGGAAGTCCCAGGATCACTCTTCAAAAAAGGAAGCACCTTGAGATGGTCGGTGTCATCTATCTAAGGATCTGGCTCCTTGTCACTCTCCGTTTTATATCATGATTTTACAAGCTACACATAGACTTTTCAAGAAGCTCGATTTTTTTTAAAGATTTTATTTATTTATTTGACAGACAGAGATCACAAGCAGGCAGAGAGGCAGCCAGAGAGAGAGGAGGAAGCAATTTCCCTGCTGAGCAGAGAGCCCGATGCGGGGCTCGATCCCAGGACCCTGAGATCATGACCTGAGCCGAAGGCAGAGGCTTTAACCCACTGAGCCACCCAGGTGCCCCCAAAAGCTTGATTTTTAAATAACAGCAGTTTCCCAAAGGAGATGGGACACCCAAAAGAGAAAGATGAAGTAAAAGACAGAACAATACACACAGAGAAAGAAAGATAATGAACATGGAGAAGACAGAGCTGCGCAAGGCAGAAGGCAAGCTGGGCGCTGGCGGCTCTGACCCTGGCTTGTGTCCGAGGCTTGCGCGACACCTCGTTGCTTTTTGCTGTCAGGTCAGCTGTCTGCTCTCGTGTTGGATTTGGAGAGACGCAAAGACTCTGCCAGTATTGCCGGCATTTTCCCAGAACCCTCAGGTCAGAAGAAACTTTAAAACAAACAAAATAAAACTATAATTACTATCATCAGAGAGATAAGAGAATTCATTGTCTTCAGAAGGGAAAAAATGATACTATAAAAAGGGAGTTCCTCAGAGGAGACCTCTGAGCCTCGAAACAAAGAAGACGGCAGAAATAAGAGTAATATAGAAGTGTTGCATTGAAAATGGAAGAAATTTCCCAGAAAGTGGAAAAAAGAACAGGGACTTAGAAAACTAGTAAAAACAAGCATGATATTGAGAGGCTCTCATTGACTGAAATGTTTGCATCCCCTCGAAATTCACACTGGAATCCGAATGCCGGCGCATCTGTGTCTGGAGGTAAACTTTGGGGACCAGCCGCACGGGGGTCCCCGTGATGGGACAGCCCTGGGGAGAGGGTACGCGTGGGTGCTCCGTTTGGGTCTCCACCGCACGAAGACACCGGACACCGGTCTGCAAAGCAGAGGGTTCTCACGGACCTACGTGGGGCCTACCGGCCCCCCAGGCTCAGACTTGGAGCCCCCAGAGCTGCCAGGGGGAATGTCAGTCGCGCAGGCCTCCCGGTGGGCGGTCATTAGTTACCGGGGCCCCAGGGGACGAACACAGGCTCTTTCAGAAGCAAAAATAGCAAACAGAAACGATGCGTGAAAGGACAAATTGAAGGACAGGGATTTCCACAGTGAAAGCATCTGCTGGGCTTTCGGGTAAAGAACCGGACGGATCACCACACCCGGCCTCTTCACGCCACTAAAATATCTTTAAAATATCGAGCGAAATACGACAAGAAAGAGCTAAAATGTGGAAAGCGGGTCCTTCTGGAAGGGGGATCACCAGGACGGGCAGTGGGGGTTCGGAGGGGTGCGGGTTTTCTGTGGGAGCCCTGCATTCACTGACTTTTCCTGTGGGACATGCTTACACATGAGCACAGAAACAAGCAGACGTCACATCGTTAAGAACTTATTTGAGGTTCTTCCCAGACAGCTCGTTCCCGCCGCTGTCTGCTCTCCCGCCGGTACTTCCGGCACCAGCGTTGGCTGCGGCTGCTGATGAGGGTGGGTCAGTGACGCCCCGTCATCCACACATGCAAAGAGCCGACCTCAGACCGAGGCCGACGGCTGCACGAGGTGTCACTCCAGATGTCCCCTCAATGCTGCAGGGACCCGTCTGGTAGATTCAATGTCTTCTGGGTACTTTTGTTGTCGCCCTTGGGGTCTCTGTCCTCATGCAGACCACGGCCAGGGGCTCTGGGGGGTAACTGTCGCCTCAGGCTCTTGACCAGGGAACCGGGCAGGAAGTGTCTGGTGGTGAGCACGGAGGGCCCCCATTTCGTTGTTGAGCAAAGACACCCTTCCAAGGGCCAGTTGGGGTCTCAAACAGTCACTACGTGTGCTGAGCCTTCATTTCTGCTCCCGGTTGGGGCAGCTTGGATTGGGAACACAGTCTTTAGAAAATGGGGTAGATTGTGTCATCCTGCCACCAAATCATCCCCCCCGCCCCGGGCCTTTCCCTGGGGGACGTTGTACTTCCTGCTCTGTGGGTGTCAGGCTTGTCCTCTTGGTTCTAAACAGAATCTTCAAGAGTCAGCTCATGACCCACCGTCTCCCCGCTCCCAGCCCGTCAAAGCAGCAACATCCCCTCTGCATTCTGAGCCAAGGTAGCGCGGACAGAGCCCGAGCCGGCCCGTGACAGGCACGTGCCACCAGGCAGGGGTGACAGGAAAGAAGCTGGCTGATGCTGCACCAGGCAGGGGCCACCAGGCCTGACGTCCCCCGCAAATCGAAGAGATCCACACTTAGGATCTGAGCCTTTATTAATAAAATGAGAAAACCACTCCTGGAGGTTAACACACTCAGGTTTATGCTTGAAAATCCTTCTGGCTGAAGCGTGGAGATACGGTTGGGATGGAGGACAAAATGGACGTAGCGATCTATTTCTGGAAGTTACTGAGGAAACAGAGGCATGAGAGGACGGCGGTGTGGAGGTGTAAGTGTGGGAAAGGGCAGCGTGTCAAGACATGTCTCGTGGAAAACCGGTCCGTGATGGGATTAGGACGGAAGGAGGTGGCACCACCTGGAAAGCGGGGAGATGCTGGGGGACTAGGGAGGTCAGTAGAAAGGGGAGTGGGGATCCCTGAGACGAGGGACAGGGCCTGAGCTCCCGCGTGAACGGTCGGGGCGGGGTGGACTGGACGCGTCCAAGCTGGGGTCTCGGGGGTCTTGCTCTACCTCCTTCGGAAAATTTCTGTGCGAGACAGGAAACGCTGTCTGCAAAGTCACCCGATGTCTGAGATCCCAAGGAAGCCTGTGCCCAGGTAAGCACTCCAGCGACACTTCCTTAGTGGGTTTTTATTGTTCCTGTATTGAATAACAGCAACGAGCACTGTTTTTTTAAGCTAAATCGTAAGCATGGCCAACTTCGTTCATGTGTGAACATGTCACTGACAACAAGTGACAAACAGGCCCTCTTTGTACAACCACACGGCAGACCAGGGACGTGAACGACTGCCCCAAATTCTCAGTGAACTTTGTGTCAGAATGACGGTGACGTTTTGGCCATCCAGGCTGCGCTGCATTGTTAGAGGGCAGTGCCCCCTGCTAAGGGTGCGCCCAGAGAGGTGCAGCACGTGTGGGGTGGCAGAGGGCGGCGGAAGTGTGGAGGTCCTGGGAGGCGCTTTCCGCACCTGTGCCCGGAGCGGCCACGGTCGGAGCAAACGCAGCGTGGTCCAGAGCCGGACCAGCCCCACGCCGTTAAACGGGTCCTCGCTCCGGCAACGTACTCACCCAAACCGAAAGGACGGAGAGTCGGCACGGCGCCTGGGCACAGACCACAAGCCAAATGATTTAACAAAGCACGATACGTCACTTACAGCTCCTGGCCTGTCACTTTTCCAGATCTCTGGAGGGCGACCGTACGCGAACGTGAGGTGAGAAGCCAGAGACAGGCCTTGGGGCCTCGACCAGGGAAAAGCAGGACAGAGACACGTCACCCGGCAGAATATGAAGAAATAGGTGGCGTGAAACCCCGATGCACGACGTCCCGCCGTGTCCTTGTCTAGGGTCACTTAGCCAGCGTACAAGCAGCTTCCCGCCCATCCACACTCGCCCTCAGCTGCCCTCTGAGGACTTGTCCATTCTCCGTCAGCCTTCCTCTGTCCGCATGCTCTCCAGCGTGGGGATGTTGTCCTCCAACTGGTGACCTGAAACCATCCTCCCCTCCCTCTGGGAAATACTGTCCTTTAAACGCCCGACCCCGTCTTGCGTGCTGTTCTGAGCCTCACGCCCGAGCCACCCAGGATTCCGAGTTCCCGAATATTCCTTTCTCTCAAGGGTCGCTGCCCACAAGTCACTCCCTGGGAATTACTGCTTCCGGTAGCGCAGCTGCCTTTTGAGCTGGAGAATTTTCTCCTCCAGGAGGTGGGCTCCGAGCGAGCTGCTTCGGTGACAAGCTTCGGAGCCAGGGGAACAGAGAAGTTTTCCTTCTAAAGTGTCGCTGTTCTTGATTGGGTGGTCAGCAGTCCCCAGGCTCAGCTGGCTCCCCTCAGGGCCGGCTCCCCCCGCGGCCTCCTCACGCGCGGGCATCGGGGCAGCTTACGAGACCGGTCACTCTGCAAAGCAAAGTGTCGCTGCAGGAAGAGGAAAGGCCCCACCTTTGTCTGGACTCCCTGGGATGAGCCGGTGCTGAGATCTCTGAGATCAGCAGCCTCGCACACATCCACGCCCCCTGAGCATTCACTAACGTTTCTTTGCACAGATATCTATTCTGCTTGCTGTGCTTGGAGGTTTGATTTAGTTATAAAACCCTAACGAACCAAACTGTTGTGTTTTCCACATGGTGAAGGACCACACACTCGCTAGAGCCCGAAGCAGAATCCGTTTACTGTGGATTCTAGCCAGTATTATGATGTGCTGTTGTCCAAAAATACAGTTTTGAACGACGAGGTTAGATTTGTTTGTGCTGTTTGGCTGAGAGCTCGTTAAGTGAGAAGGTTTTCACAGTCACCTCAGACCAAGCAAACTTTATTAGGCCAAACTATTTTTAGGTACATCTATGAAATCTCTCCAATTTATTACATGTCCTAAAGTCTTGGGGCTCTGAAATTTTGTTTTATTTTCCCTTCTTAAAATTCCCTCGCCTCCTCTGGTATGATTCAAAGTAAAGCATATTTTTGTTTCCTATGTGGCTGAGGACAGTGGAAATTCAGGATGTGCTGGGAGCTTTAGTGTGGGTTACGGCAGAAGAGTCCCGCACGGCCCCCGTCCTATGCCACCGCCACGAGGGCGCCGGAAGAGACCACTGCAGCGGCGGCGTCTGTGTCCCGTGGGATCACTGTCCGGCGTCCCGCCCTCCCACCTGCACGCCGAGCCTCTGCAAAACGTTTTCTCGGAGGACAAACGACATTCAGATTCCTGGCATTTGTGTAGTCGGAGGCTCCTCCGACCTCCCACGAACCTTATTTTGGGGCTGATCAGTAACGGCTCCGGAGCTGAGCGTCAGGGCCCAGAGCACGTGCCCCCAGCTCCCAGCGTTCCGGCCGCCACACGTTTCTGCTAAGTTCCAAACGGGGGTCTGTTCAGGGCTTCAGCGAGGTGCACAGAATATCTCCATCTCCCGTTACTGGTCCCCTGAGCCATGAACTCCCCAGGGAAAAAAAAAAAAAATTCTCTTTCTAAGGAGACTGGCTTCCTTTCAGGCTTATGAAAATCAGCCAGAGGGCTAAGGCTATGTTTAGACAACTACAAATAAAGTGAAAGCTTGGTTTTTAAAATTATTAGTACTGTTTTATAGTGGTACAATTTCATTGTCATCATGACCATAAGTCTGGTTTGGGCTCTGATAAAATGAAGAACTTGTGTGACGAATGCTTCTTTTCCCCTCTCCTGAGAACCGAATATGTAAGTCCTGTGTGATTCCATGTAAAGCAGGCGCGGGGGGCAGTCAGAATCGCACAGACAGAAGGTGGGAGGAGGTGCCAGGATGCGGGAGGAGGTCAGAGTTTCGTTGGGCCGGAGGTTGGGGTTCACGCGCCGAGCAGTGTTCCTGGGGCGGATGGCGGCCCGCGTGCCCGGATCTGGGACCGCACGCCGCACGCTCAGAAACAGTAACACAGTAAGCTCTGAGTTACGTGTATTTTGCAAAATTAAAAAAAAAAAAGAAAAAAGAAAAACCCAAACGAAAACCAAATGTGCACAACCCTGCTGGGGAGATGATGGTGGTTGTGAACATGACTCATCACCACCCCCTTGTCGCTCAGTCCTTAAAGACGATCTTTCCCCTTAAGACACTGGAGGCATCACCAGACATGTGTACTCTTCTAAACGGCGTTTTTCTGTTGTATACATGGATTTACTTCTTGATATTTGGTTTTTTGATAAAGGCAAGGGGAACAAAAGCAAAAATGAACTTTATGTCTCCAGTGTCTCTGTGACCCTCAGCTCTGCCATATTCATGCGCAGACAGACTCCAAGGACAGTTCTGTCGCTGGAAGCTTCTAGAAGGAGCTCGTCCTGGTGTAGGTAAGACACGGGGCCCACTTTCCTGTCCTGTGCCTCCGAGACTCTCATGCCCAGGAGACGGCCTCACTGTTCCCGCAGAGCAGAAGGTAAGTGAGCAGGGACGGGGGATGCCCGGACTTGGGCATCAGACACGATGGTCCCCTCATGCTGCCGAGAAGAAAGCCAGGTGACATTGTAAGGGTCTGACCCAAACATCTGTTCAACACCAAACCCCGTGTGCCGCCCACGCTGCGTCCCAGGGCCCCGTGCTCACCAGGCTGGGGATGGGGAGACGAGGTGCGGCAGACAGATTCTGGGAGTGCCCGTCCGCAGCTAACAGAGATGGGGGACAGACCCCACCCGTCACCCTGCAACAGGAAAGCACGTCTGAGAGAACGGTTAAGAAAACCTGAAGTCAGATGTGCACCAAATGAAGGAGGAAATGTCTGTTAGCTCAGCCGTGAGCACGGCCGGGGACAGGACTGAACCCTGTTGCTGTGTCAAGTCATGAGCCGGGAAGCGCTGACCGAGGCGCCCCGACCTGACGGCTGACTCACGTCTCCGGGGCCCGGGGGAAGCCGTGTGCCCCGCACCGCCCCGGGCGGTCACCACGCACCGGACAGTATCACGCAGCCCCAGAAACGCGCTGAGAGCCGTCACCAGTTCGGGCAGTATCTTCCTGGGTGCACTGCTCTTGGGGAGAGAGAGGACAGCCTGTATCTCGGCGTCGCTTCTGTACCCTGAGCCCTGGTTTCCTCTCTCCTGATGACATCCTTCTGTGCCATTCAGTGTCACTCAGGACAGTCCTCAGCCTTCGACAAACACTGATTGCAGGACGGACGTGTGGGGCTGCATGGGAAACACTCGAACACGCACACACTGGATTCCTGTGAAAGTGTTTTAACGACACTCCTCTGCGAGAAAGCGTCCTGCCGTTGGGGGCCCCTAGAGCCCTCTCTTGCCCCAGCCCGAACGGAGAAGCGAAGTCAGGAAACGCACCCTCGTGCCACACCTGGCGAGGGGACGCGTGCACGTTCCTCCTTTCATCGGAGGTTTCTGTCCTTAAAAGTGAGAAGGGAGTTATAAAAAACTATGAGAAACACGGTTTTCATTGTATGTGAACATCTGACGATGGCTTTTTCCACACTTGGCCTGACAGGTGCGTGGGCCGTGGCAGGGTGGGGGGCCGGGCCCGAGGCCACTGCGGCGTCCCGGCGGGTGGAGACAGGCCGGGGACGGAGGACAGCGGGACGAAGGCAGCCGCACAGACGATCCCGGGGTCCCAGGACGGGGAGGTCGGACGACGCGTCCTCTGTGCAGACGTCCCGGGGAAATGGACGCGGGCCCAGAGTCACGGACTCCGTGGGGCTGACCTTCTGTGTCTTCTCTTTCTCTACTTCCTGCCAGGAAATAGGAGGCTTCGGTGGTGCAGAATTTGGGCAGAATTGTCCTCCCAGTGGTTGATAATAAAGCGCGATATTTGGGTTTGTGAGTTTTTTTAAGTGGAAGTAAGTACCTATGAGTGACGACTAGGGACGTGCCTCTGGCTCCAGGCTGTTTGAGGGGCCGGAGGGGGCTTGGGAGGAGGGAATCAGGACGCGGAAGATCATGCTCGTGAAATCTGAGGAGATTCAAGAACTGATCGTAATAAGTTAATCAGATTAAGTGCTATAAACACCAGGTAAAGCCGGAGAGAAACCCCGTTTGCCTCTGTTTTCCCTCGAATGATGGGTCGGTGTCTCTAACTTACAGGCTAGAAAACACAGGCCGACACAGAACGAAGTCTAATTCCTGTAACCCGCGTGGTTGGCGGAAGAGGTGGTGAGTGTCCCGCGTGCGACGGTCGTCCTCTGAGACGGCTGTCCTGACGTCGGGGTCTGAGCCCCGTCACAAACGTGAGCATGGACATGGGGGACGAGGAGTCCGCTTTAGGGCCGTGACCCCAGCCACCCCCTCCGACACCGGGTTCTACGCCCCACTCTGCACACAGTGCTTGTTGGGCAAGAACAGCGCTTCTGGGGCGCATGGGGGCTCCGTGTGTTGGACGTCTGCCTTTGGCTCAGGTCGTGATCCCGGGGTCCTGGGATCGAGCCCCAAGTCAGGCTCCCTCTCTGGGGGGGCCTGCTTCTCCCCCTCTCTCTGCCCCCCAACCCTCCTTAACACCCATCCCCTGGCTTCCCCCTCCCCCACCCCTCCCCTCCGTGACCCTCAGTTTGGTCCTCAGAGTCCAGAGTCTCTCATGGCTCATCTCCCTCTCTGGTTTCTTCCCGTGCGGTTTTCCCTCTCCATGTGGCTTATTATTGTAATGTAATATAGTAATATTATTACTACTTATAACTATGTAGTAAATAAATAAAAAAACTACTTCTTTGTCCGTAAAGACCAGAAGGTCTGACTTTTCTGTCAAGTTGTCTTCATCTCTCCGGGCACACGTCGACGGTGTCGGTGCCGAGGGGAGTGGGAATTTGTCCCCAGAGAGAGTGTGGCCGATCGTGCTCGGAACTTACAAGCCGCACGGCCGTGGGCGGGGACCCCGCGGGGGCTCGGTCTTACCCTCTGCAGCCGGAAGGAGAGACTCGGGCCGCAGCGGGGGGTCCTGAGCAGCAGCGGGGCTGTGGCCCCAGAGGGGGACCGACTGCCCCTAGGACCACAGTTACCGGATGTCAGATGCAGCCCAGGGCTCTTCCTGGGTGAAAAGGCAATTACGGGGTCCAAGAGCACCTCCAGGAAGTGCACGACCTCTCCCTTCCGCTGGGCCGACAGACGTGCGCGAGCCGAGCCATGCAGCTCTCCACGGAGAAGGACCCGTCCCCCGAGACACCATTTACACGGTGAGAACGTGCTGCAGGAGACAAGGCTTGAGAGCAGGAGAGGAAGGAAAAGCAAAAACGGGGGTGGGGGGCAGGAGAACCACGTACACACTCCGGGTCGAAGAGCCGTGCCCTGGAGGGCCACAGGGGACGGTCAGCTGTGTTCCATCCGGAGAGAAAAGTGCAGCTTCCCTGACTCCAGGAGGGACCCAGCGACCCTCAGGGTCCAGCAGCCGGCGCCTGTGAGGGACGGCATTTCCTCCTGCGTTAAGTTCTTTGACGGCTCCTTAACCTTAGGAGGAGGAGGAGGAGGGCTGAGCAGGCGGGTCTGAGCCACCGGCGCGTCCGTACGCTCCACACACCTCGCCACGTCCTCTGGTTCTCCAAGCCACCCGGTTTCTCCCATCCCAATACGCGGCCCGAGGACCCCCCCCATTTCTTCATCTCTTGACTTTGTCCACCGCGAGCCTTGGCTACAAGCCACCTGTCGTGGACCGGTCTGCGTGGAGCCGCCCCTGGGCTACTCCCCCTCGGGAGCCACATCGCCATGTGCAGGCGTCCTCCACCAGGGAAGCCCAGAGCAGATGCCCTCCCCGCACTGACCCGGCTCCCCCAGGAGAGCAGGACGCGCTGGGCACCGGGGGTCTGTTTCGATTCCTCTCTGCGAGGCCCCAGGACTGAACTGAACATGGCCGTTATGCTGCCTCCCGGGGCTGCAGGTGTCCCCGCGCGGCCTTTCTGCCCAGACGGCCTCCTTCCACGGCCCTTGCCTTGGCCCCCGTCTGCGCCTCGTGGCAGCCCTGCGTCCAGACACGCGGCCTGCGGTGTTTTCTCCAAACCGTGATGTTTAAGGCAGGGATAGGACAACCTAGGACAATAATGATCGCTTTACTGATTTTCAGTTCATTATTTACAAAATGCAGGATACGGGGTGGAGTTGGCCCTCGCGGGAGATCTGTGTAAATATTTAATATTCGAATTAATAACCAGAAGATTTAGTTCGGTGTTAGTTTTTGTACATCGCCTACTTGACCTTGAAGTAACTGCTTTCGTGTTCCTCGGATGTTTGGGGAAAGTGAGAAATACAAAAAAGGACGTAATTCTAGGTAAATCCTCACCGACGACTGAGCAGAAACACCGTTTCGCGACAGTAAGACAGGCTCACTCAAGCGCACCGAGACGGCGAACAGAATTTCTGAGTTTCAGCCCGGGTGTCTCTGAGCGAGGGAGAAACAGCTGGTTTGTCGGCAAGAAACTTCGGGGGGGGGGGCCTCGAGTGCACGAATCCGGCCTCGGGAGAAAACGCGAGCTCAGAGCCGTTTTATTCCTGCCGAGGGACCTTTCTCCTGGAGCGGCGCTGCGAGCGCGTCACCGCGTGCCGCGGAGGAGACGGACACCGCCTCGAGCAGCACAGCCGTTCTCGGTGGGCCCGCGGGTGCCCGGGGGCAACTCCCCGACTGCCCTCTGCGCCGCGTGTCCTCGCGTCCCACCGGCCGTGCGGGCGTCGGACGCGTGCGGCTGCACCTGGGGCTCGGCGGGAAGCTCGCCTGCGCGTCGCTGCGTGGCCCCTTCGCTGAGGGCGGGAGGAAGACCTGCGTCGCTCTGCCGCTCCTCGTCTGCCCTACAAGGGCCTTCGTCTTTGCCTCTCCGGGCCGGCCCCTCCCGCGCCGGTGGGGACCGACACCCGCACGGAGCACCCGACGGCTTCGAGCTTGAGCGTCCGGCCGACCCAGGCTCTCGGGGGGAGAGAGCTAATACTCGGGTACCCACCCCGGACACCATGCAGGTCTGTCCTGGCACCCGTGAAGGCCTTCCCGGGCTGCCTCCCTCCCCAGGGCCTCCCTCCCTGGCTCTCCCACCTCCTAGGACTCTGCTCAGCGGCATGCGTCCCCTGTGACCTCCAGACATGGAGGGGCCTCTGCCTGTGTCCTCGGGCCTCGCTGAGGGGCCGCTACCGCGCTGCCGGGCTCCCTCGGGCCACCGGGACCCCAGGGAGCCCAAGTTGCAGACTCAGGCGGAGGAAGAAGGACCTTTGACCTCCCGTCCTTTGTCCTCTTTGCTCCTGCTTCTGAGGCCGCTCCTGGCCGGTGCAGCTACCTCGCTGTACCCTGAGCCCGTCACATCACAGAAGCTCTGCCAGGTCGCACGTTTTGGTAAGTTAAGAAAAACTTGAGGGATTTGAAAACCAGTATGTGCATGTCTGTGTGCGTGTGCACGTGTGTGTGTGCGTGTGCACGTGTGTATGCACGTGTGTGTGCACGCCTGCTTGCATATTTACCTTCTCCCAAACATGACCTTATACACCGTGTGTCTCACGCCTCTGTCTCTGCTACAGCAGCTCCCCGTCCCCAAGGCTCAGGGCAACTTCTGCCCAATGACAGACGATGGCCAGGGCGGGGGTGGGGGTGCTTCCTGTAACCCCGCTTTGGGAGGGTCTCTGCTGCCCCGTCGCCGTCCCGCCGGTTCGCCTCTCCGAGGGATGCGCTGGCGCGGCAGGAGTCGGAGCGTGTGGCCGGGAGGGGGGCGCGGGGCTCAGGGGCAGGGGCCGAGCTGTGTTCGGCGGCCTCGTCCTCTGCGGGGGAGGGGCCTCCATGGACCAGCGTCTTCGGGAGCAGGAGACGGAAGTCAGTGGATTCTTCCCATGAGGACAGACGGAGGGAGAGGACATGACTCACTGGGAAGAGGACGGGCGGCAGGTCCCTTCCACCCTGGGCGCACTCTGCACGGACGGTAGGGCAGAGGCACCGGGTGAACCTCTGGAGAGAGCGTCCTGCTGGTGTGCGGGGACGGGGGACTAAGTCAGTATTGCCGAGGCTCCTACAGGCCCTCCAGACTTTTTCTTCTCACCCGCCGTGCGCAGCTTCCCTCCGCTGAGCCCCACAGCTTGGAAATGTGGGACTCGGCTCTGCCCACACCCGGCTCAGAAGGTTCCGGCGAAGGCCGGGCTCCCCTTCCTCGCTCACACGCTGTCCCACGTGCTTTCTCCACCAACCGCGGCCAACACCGGCTGCCACGGACCACCCGGGAGATGAGGGCACTGCAGCTCTGATGGCGGCTCCAACCTCGGACTCACGACACAGCGGGAGGGAAGGATCTGAGGCTGCCGTGGGCCTCTGCCCGCCCCCTGTCCCGCGACGGCAGCACGCGCAGAGGAGCCCCTGTGGCGGGGTCTGCGGTGCGCGCTCCAGGCAGCCCAGCCCCAACTCTGGGGGTGCGGTGGGTGGAGGTCCAGGGCTTATGGGTCGGGGTTTGGGGCTCGCATATAGGTCTGAACTCCGGCCATCACTGTGGACTGGGCAAGTCCGTGGATCACACACCCGAAGCCTTCCAGGGCTCTGTTCGAAGGAAATTCATTGACCAAGACTTTGGGCCTCAGGGACTGTCGGGAGTCATCTGGGGGCTCGGGAACGTCCCCACTGCAGGCGCCAACCGTGCGGGTGTTCACATAAAGCGAATTTCTGCGGTCCCTCGAAATGCTTTCAGAAACGGGTTTCCAGCCCGACCCCACGGCACGTGTCCATCTCCACTCCCTTCCCATCACCCTGCATCACACATACACGGTCCCTCTCCCGCTCACCCCCGAACAGTCGGAGTGGACGTAGCACCTGGCGGGCTGCATGTGTATGCCCCAGGGCGTATCCGCCTGACGTTCCACTCACGACTCACGCAGTCACACTCACGTTCCGAACACGGGCACTGACCCGCCTGCACACAGGTGCACCTGCCTTCACTTCTCTTGTCCCGAAGTCTGGGCTCGATGCCTTTCTCGTTGCCCTGAAAGGGCTGAACCGGGGTCTCCAAGGCCTGTCTCGGAAGTGCACCAGGGGCTGGACCCCTGCCCAGTGTGGACATGTGGTTCCAGGCCTCTTCCTGGTCAGCATGTGGCCTCCCCTGCAGGAGAACGGTGTCTCTGAAGCCGAGTGTCGTCAAGAGACCGCCGGATTCGCTCGCGTCCTTACGTGCCTGCTCAACTGGCTTCCAGACCTTTCCTGTCCTTGATGCTGAGGCTGATCCGGCCTGCGTCCACACGGTGGGTCTGGGCCCCTTGCCCCCGGGAGCCCCGTGTGGGGCACTCCGAGTCCTGTCAAGTCAAGCTCTCTGGGGTGGCTGCTGCCCCAGCACTCCCTCCGGACTGTCCCCCAAATGACATCCGCGTCTTCCCGCTGCTCAGCTCTCCTGAGCTCATCTGATAAAACACGGTACGGTCACGGTCACGTCAACCCTTCTCAAAACACCACTGACTTCCGCTCCCTCTTGAACATCAGTGCGACCTGACCCCAGTGTCGCTCTCGGGGCTCCAGCCGCCTTTTCAGCTTGCGTTTCCTCTCCTTCCCCCGGACGATCGCGCCCCTCGTTCAACGGACACGGCCGCGCGCCCGGCCCTCCTCAGGGCTGTTCCGTCTGTTCCTCCAAGGTCTTCCCCACGGAGCCCTCACCGGCCCTGTCCCGCGTCAGCCGGCACTGCCCGTCTTGCTCGTGTGGCACGCGGGAGCCCGTCTCTTCAGCGTCGTGCCGGGTTCCCCGCTCCCGGCCCCACGAGCTGCACCAGGGGCCATTTCTCTTACTCTGGTCTCCGCTGCGTTGGGAGAACACTTCGTCTGTATGGCTACGTTCTAGACGCCCGACGGCCAAGCAGGCGGATTGAGTCGGTCGCTTCTGTCCCTGTGGCAGAACTATGCCTTGCGGCCTCTCCGCCGAGCAACACGCAGCATCTGACGGCGGAGCAGATGCTCAGACGGGGCTGCCATGGAGACGAGCCTTCCCTCGTCGTCCCTGCGAAGAGCCCTGCGAGGCTGCCGGTTACAGAAACAGATGTTTTTAGTCAACAGTGTGTCGCAGCCTCCGACACCCGAGAACCCTATTTCCGGTACCGCGCCTGTCTGAAGCAGCAAGTAGCTTTGCTTCCAAGACCAGTTGTGTTGCCACCGAATTAGATCTGCTGCGAAATAATGGTGCCCGCCAACACGTGGGCATTTGGTTAATTCTCGTCTTTTTATAAAAGAACTTGCTTTAATTGACCCGTTTTCTTTCCCTTGAGCCATTAACGATGTGTTCTTCTGGCCTTGCCATCAGGTAACTCTGCAAATCGTGCATTTTTGGACGACGGTGAATGGCATTTGAAAAGTGTTAATGCCAATATCTTAGTTGTCCTACGAGAGTCAAAAACTAATTAAAAAAGGAGTGAGCACCAGCACGGAGCCCCGTGGGTTGAAGCTGAGTTTGGTGAGGAACCACGGAAAATTAAAACTGAGCTTTTAAGTCTTTGCTTTAATAGAACTGCTCTTTTGAAGACCTCGGGTCAGTTGGGACAACAGAGATTTTTGTCCTCTTACTATTAAAAAAAAAAAAACCTTTTCTCTTTCCAGTGAATGACTAGAAGGGAATTCTGTCCTTTAGTGGACAAGTATGTATGGACTGAACGTTTGTGCCCCCCCAGGCCATAAGCTGAAGCTCTAACCCCCGTGTGGTGGCATTTAGAGCCGGGTCATGATGTTGGGGTCTCGAGGCTGGGGCCCTTGTGGTAGGATCAGCGTCCTTACCAGAGAGCACCGTCCCTCTGCCTGAACGAGGAAGCGGTCGTGGAGCACGCAGCAAAGGGGCAGCCTCAGAAACGCCCGCCTTCCGGGACCCGGACTGCGGGCTTCCAACATCCAGAACTAAATGTGAGAGAAACATTTCTAGTTGTCTAAGCCGCCCAGTCTATAGTGTTGTATCACGTCAGCCCAAAGTCTCTGTGACAGATAACTCGGAAAGTTACTCATTAAAATTCTGAATGAAAAGAGTAACAACGAGAATTAAAATGATCTCCGTAAAACGGCGTGTGTGTTACTTACTCCGCGTAACAAGACCTTTGTGGACAGAGTATCAGAACTTGATTATCTTGATTCTTTCACGAGTTTGGGGTAAAACAGGCAGATCGTTTTGTCTCTGCTTTTTCCATGAAGAGACTGAGGACGGCAGAGTCGGCAACCTGCCCAACGCTACTCGGGCTGGAGGGGCGACGGGAACCCACGTTTTCTCTTACATCGTCCACCACCTTCCTGCTCACAGGAGCCCAGTCACCAGGCCGGGGCCATCGCTTGGACAGCCTCTTGGTGGCCGCTGAAGGAGAGCCCGCTGGACTGAATTATGTCCACGCGGACATTAGGTTGGCTCACCGAAATGAACCGGGGTGTTTCAGATAATTTTTGGTAACAAGGGACAGTGGTCGTCTGTTACATGTTTTCCATCCTGCACCTTTCTCCTCTGAGAACCTCATGTGTGGTGTGTGCACACGCGTGTGTCCCATTTATTTATTTCTGTACCTTTTCAATGAAGAAGTTACACTTCAGTTGTAAGTACTCTTGATTAAACATGACTTTCGAATTATGAAATAATTCATCTCACTCTGCGAAACTGGGAAAATTCAGAATGTAGTAAAAGAGGAGAAAAAGAAAAATAGAGAAAAACGGGAAAGAAATCTGGCCGTGAATTAGTTCACCCCCCGGAGCAGTTCCTGGAAAGTTCTGCTCCGTTCACCTCCAGTCAGTGCTACCTCGGTGCCGCCATTGCCAAGTCCGGTTCGTCCCAGGACCAGTCTGCCCCAGCCCTCAGTGTGCACACGGGCACGTCGAGAACAGACTCTCGGACTCCCTCCTCCGTCAGGGTCGGCTTTTCCAGGCCGCCCCTCGTCTTTCCCTTTCTCCCTGGCCTCTGAGTGCTGGGGTCCGAGGGAGTCCACCCATGGCCTCTGTTCTTCTGGGACAAGATTTCCCTGCTTGGATCGCATCTCCTGCTGTTTCAAATGCCACCTTCCTGTTGAAGACGCCTCAGTATTTACGTGTCCGGGCAGATGTCCCCAGGGCACATCAGCACGCGTCCGCTCAGCGGTGGCTCCTGACGGACTGAGGGGCAGTTCCGAGTTGGCGGGTCCCTTCCCTGCTCCCACAAACCTGCTCACCTGAACTTACCGCGTCTTGGCCAACGGCACCTCCAGCTTTCCCGAGCTGAGGACAGATGCTGGGTGGGACTGGGGTTCTCTCCCTCACGCCCACCTCCAGGCAGGAAGCCCCTTGTCGCGGCCCGTGTATCCTGGATCCGAGCACTTGGACCTTGACCGTCACCCAAGAAGAGTGGCCGTTGTCTCTCCCTTTCAACTTGGTGTTGAAGTATAAGATGAACAAATACGACCGTATCAACACCGGGGACAGCTCACGGGAGGATCTCAGAGCGGGTGCACACCAGCACCCCGGTCGAGTTCGGGGACCGGGACTTCTTAGTCCCCAGAAGCTGGTGGGGGCCTTGTGCCCCTCCCTGTCGCCAGCCTCCCAGCCTCTCCCCAAGTTCTTGCTCTCTCGCTTCCTGGCACCAGAGACTGGTTTTGAACTTCGTGTAAACGTGACCACTAAGACATACGGCGTCCGGCGCCTCCTCCTGACGTCCTTTTGGGAGGGTTATCTTTGTCGTCGCGTGTAGCCGCGAGCTGTTCCTTCTTATCACTGCGTGATATCGGGCCGAATGTTTCTATCGCGATTTGTTTGTCGGCTGTGTCATCAGTGGGCGTTGGGATCATCTCTAGTTTCAGGCTGTGACGAGTTACACTGCTGTGAACCCTCTTGTCCAAATATTTGCACGTGTGCCCTTGCTCTGCGGGGTGTGTGTCTGGAGCGAGGCTGGGGCGCACGGTGGCGTCCGCGTTGTTGGGAGGGCGAAGCGGTTTCCAGAGCTGCTGTGCGTTTCTGCTCGGAGCTGGCGGGAGTTCTTCGTGCTTTCTGAACGCAGCCCTTCTGCTGGTCCTGCCTGCCCCGAACACCTTCTCCCACGCTCGTGTGACTCGTTTTCTCTCTTGCTGTCGTGTCTCCGTGAACACGGTTCTTAATTTTAAGATGGTTTGACTAATAAGTCACTTCCTTTATGGTCAGTGTGTGTGTCCTGTTGAGGCTGTCCCTGGCGCAGCCGGAAGGCACTTCCCAGGACCACTTTCCAGGATCTTCTTTCCCTCTCCTGACTGGGTGTACGTTTGCCAGCGTGTGTCTCGTGTGTGCCGTTTCCTCAAGGGCGAGTGGCCACGGGCGTTCACCACGGCTCTCCTCCTCCCCACCTTTCGCTCTGTCCCCTCCGAGCGTGAATCACACACTCTCAACACTACGCTGTCACCTGTGTCTCTTCTTCATGCTTCTTCCTCAGAGTCGTCTTATCTACTTCTGGCCTTTCCATAGAAATTTCCGATTTAGAGAAGTGAAGCCGTATGCAAGCACAATCCCACCGGTCACTGATGGATCATTCACCAAATCTACGGTCATCCGGGGACGCTTGACGTCCTCACAACCTTGAGTCTCCCTCCGTCTGTCATTATTTCCCAGGGGGGCAGACACAGCTTCCTTGATTAGGGGCCGTGGGCCAGCTGGCTTCGGCCACAGGCCACACACGCATGTTGATGTCGCCGTTGGCCGCCAGGTGGTCCATGGTCTCCCGGGTGAGGGCGCTGGTGGACAGAGGGTCGGGTCGGCCTGGCTGAAGGAGCGGCACGCCAGGCCCCGTCACCCTCGCTGTCACACACGGTGGTGCTGGTGTCCCTGGGCCCATCGGAGCCAGGGCTGACGTGGGGCTTGCCACAAGGCCCCCGGCTTCACCAGCTCCGCGGTGCTTCCCAGCGTGGGGTTCAGACCCCAAGCCGCGGCCGAGGACAGGCGGGGGCTCGGCAGGCCGGGGCGCCACGGTCGCAATATGCCACGAGGCAGATCGTCCCCCACTGAGCACTTAACTCAATACAAAATTTTGTTAATTTTCTGATGAGTGCCCATGCACATATTTTTGTAGATTTCTTCCAGGCATTTAATATTTTGTGGTATTTTGGGATGCTATTCTATTTTCTGTTTGTTTCTGCCTTCTAGAAGTAACGTTGGTTTTAAAATGTTAACGTTAGTATAAAAAATAAATAAAACAAAATAAAATGTTAACATTAGTATAGAAATAACATTAGTTTTAAAATCCTTTTTTGGGTTTCCAGGTGGAGTCTGTTTCCTTCAAATAATGACGATGTGTGTTTTCAGACCCATCATCCTATCTGAGTCACTTTTTACTGCCTTCCTGAGTTACCTGGGATTTCCAGGACGACGCTGGCATTGAGATGACCGTGGGCATCCGGACGTTCGAGCTCCCCGCTCCTCGCCGGCCGGAGTAGCACCCGTGACGTTCTGTCTCTCCCTCCTGACGACGTCCTCTAATGCCTGGTGTGCCTCGTCTGGTCTGCTGCTTGTCATGCAGGCGTGTTGGCCTTCATGTAGCAGTTGCTTCCATCTTTGGGGAGATTATGTATATCTTCTTGACAGCCTGGGAATCTAGCGGGGCCCATCATCTATGGCAGGTCACAGACTCCAACTTTTGTGCTAAATGATGAAAAAATATTAGCAAAACTTGTCCAAAGATTTGCCACAGCGGAACGTTGGGCCTGTGGAGCCCTCGCTGACCCAGAACCGTCTTGGCCCTGTGGGGAGAGGTGGTCCTCCCCGGCCCCGCGGTACCCAGTGTCTCGCAGGCTCTCTGACCTCCTCGCAGAGAGAACGAGAAAAGAGCCGACGACAGACGCAGCTCAGGTCTTCTCTCTCCCCTTCTTTCTGAGGAGAAGAGTTGACCCATGTAAGACCATCCCAACCCTCTCATTGCCTTGGGATGCAGAGAAGAACCGTGAAGGCCTTGGGTCTTACAGACTTCTTTCTCTTCTGCCGAGGTTCATTTCAGGTAATTCCTACACTTTAATCTTTTGCTACAGATATATTTTATCTGTGAATTTATAAGAAATTGTACTACTTCAAAATCCCTCATTGTGTTCTGCAGAGACAACAGTCATCACTGAGCCAGTGAAGACAGGAACTTCTTTGATGACGTGTCCTGTGAGTAAATATGATTCGAATCACAGATTTAGTCTACATAAATCAGCATGATGGCTTTCCTGTCACCTTGGCTCACCAAGAACCGAGAAGGCGGAGGCAGGACCTGGATTTCAGGACCTCAAGGATCCCGACATTCTGCCGTGTCTGTTCCTGATCCGTAAACTATGGGGAATAATGACTGAGTCACAAGGTTTGTTTCAAGCAATAAATGAGAAACAGGTTTCCAATGTGAATGGCATAAATATTTTAAAACGGGGAATTCCACAATGTTTTTCCTGCTCCTTGGTTAGTAGGGTATGCGAAGGGCTCGTCACCGATTTCAGGACAGACTAGTTCCTGTGGCAGAGGAAGGATTTCCACGGTCAAGTGACTTTCTCTGCTAGATCCCGTGTTATCCACAAGAGCGAACCGAGAAGGGGTCTGCGGTGCCGTAAGCCGTGGGGTTGGTGTGTTCCCTGCAGAGCCGGCCAGTCCCTGGGGACAGTCCCTGCCCGGCCTCATGCTCGTCCTGCGGGAGAGGGACGGGTGCACGGCACTCAGATTGCGGGGAGAGGGGGCTTCTCTGCGTGACAAAGAAAGCCAGAGATATTTTCTTCACTTCTGTAACGCCAGACTTTTGCGATGAGTTTTTGTTTTTTGTTTTTTTAAATTTTGGGGGAAGTAGTGCAATTAAAGAGACAAACCACTTTGCCAAATGTTTAAAAAACGCACAGCTCTGCTCAGATATTTTTATGCTCAGACATTCACACTTGATTCAAGGTGACAGCATGTGTCCTTGGACTCCCCTTCAGTCGGCGAATCAGACGCTGTTGAGCACACGGGCTGGGGACAAGCTTCCTGAGTGTCCTGGACGTCCACCGGCCCACGTCTCCCAGCGTTCGGGTGTTTGCTACACGACCGGGGAAACTTGCGCTCCAAACTCAAGCCATGATACCTTCAGTTGGCCAAAGGCCGAATGAAAGGAGTGAGTGTTTTCATTATTGATTCATCCCACAAATAGGACTCGAGTGCCCACAGTGTTCCAGGAGCTGAGCTGAGCACGGGGTTTGGAGGAGAGGCCCGTCACGGCCCGGGGACTGGGTCTTCAGGGTGCGCAGACACGGGAGAGGCTTCCTGTGAAACAACGTCGGGATCTGGAAGCCCAGGGAGCCGCTCGCTCTGTCCTGGAAGGAGCCACAGAAAGCGCCCTGCGGGGAGGGAGGCTCTGAGGACAGGAGGGTTAGCCCCCCGGAACCCCGCAGGTCAGCTCAGCTCCTCGCGGTCCTGCCGATCTGCCTGCGTGTCCCCAGCACCACAGCCATCACCTGCCATTCCTACACCTTGCAAAGGTCTGGAGCCCGGGCCCTGGACTCACCAGGTGAAAGCAGAGTGAGGACAAAGTCTCTTCTGGACACTGGGAGTCGCCCAGGGACCGGCCGTCTCGGCCCAGCTGTGCCCTCAGCACTGAGCACCGTGCTGGGGCCTCAGGGGCGCCACAGGCTGACCAGGGGACCACAGATCACACACGCACGCACTCGCACGCGCACACGCACGTGCAGAAATGGCGCTCGGATTTCAGACCGTGTTCCCGATCCATGTGTCAGCCTGGCAAGCGGAAGGTGAGTGCGAGCCCCTGGGAACTTGGCCGGGCTCTCGGCTTCTGCACCCGCCGGCTCTGAGACTGGGGTGGCTCCCAGAGCTCCCCGGCTCCAGTCTCTTCCTGCACGATGGGGCTGACACGACCCGCCCACAGGGGTGTCGAGAGGGTGGAAAACGTCCTCGTCTGAGGCACCGCCCCGCATGACCCCTGCGCCAAAGGAAGCCACGCAGACGGCGACACGGGGATATTTTCATTGTCACTAACGATGTTCACACAAACCCGGCAGCCAGGAAGGCGGGTTCTCCTGTGAACAACCGAACTGCGGTTTCGTGGGCTGTGGACCGTGTTCCCGCCCGTGCCGCCACCTCCCGGGTCCGCTGCGGGCCAACTCTCCAACCCTCTGAGCCTCAGTCCCCTGTCTGTGCAATGAGGGGGGGGGGCAGCAGGGGCTCGGGGGACAAGCCAGCCACCCTCCCTGTGTCCGGATGGGGGTGCTGCGGGGAGATGTCCTGCCTCTGGACCCTCACCCTTCTCTTCCAGTGGATGGGTGAGGCCTCCGAGCACGCGTGCTTCTCCCGCTGGTTCTGCTGAAGTCCGCCTTTGCCGGGAGACCAGTGTGGTGGGGAGAGCCCCAAAGTCGACCCTGAGCCAGAATCCCAGCGATGTGGTAGCAGGACCAATGAAACCGCCTCTTGACCCCTTTCAAGTGCTGCCACCACCTGCTGGAAGGTGCCCCAAGGCCAGGCCCCCAAGCCCTGGTGGCTTAGAGCGAGCTACTGTTCATGGAGAAATGGCTTGGTCAGCAGAGCTGGTCCTTGACCCGAGGTCCTCCAAGCTCAGGGGCTTGGCCAGCAACCGGGGCAAAGCCAGACAGCCTGATCTAGGTTGTCCCCAAGCCAGTGTCGGGGGACAAAGCCCAAAGACGCCATGACAACCATGAGCCCAGTGAGCCAGAGGCCCTGGAGGCTTCGTCACAGAAGAGGTGTCCCCCGACATCAGCGAGGACGGTGTGGGGAGAAGGCAGGCTGCCGAGGCCTCTGGATCCCAGTCTCAGCTGAGGGTCTGACCTCCCACAGGTCATGTCGCCTGTCTTGGCCAGCATGACTCTACCGTTAGCAAACACATGGGTTAGAATTTGCGCCTGTGAGTTTCGAGAAAGGAAGAAGCAACCCCAGCATCCAGGACCCGGTCTCACGCAAGCGGGTGCTGTCCTGTGTCCAGAAGCAACCGCAGAGACGCAGCATCAGGCTTCAGTCATGGATCAAGACAGAGGAAAGAGCCCTTGACAGTCGCGCCTGAATAGACAAAACGTGGACATCGTCCAAGCCACAAACTGTCCAGTGCCCATCTCCAGCCAGAGGCCGTGCCCGCTGCATGTCTGCCTCACTCCGTCCTCCCTCCCCTGTAAGAGATGCTTTGGGGCCCAGGTGTGACGTCACCCGGCCCCTGGGAGCCTCCAGCCTGCAGCAAACCCCTGCTTCCTTAGGCAAATGCCACAGCGGGCCGTTCCCTGCACTCTGTCTGACGTGCCCCTGCGGTGAGCGTCCCCCATCGCCGTAAGCCCAGCTTGGTCACACACGGTGTGCTCCTGGGGCACTTGGCTGGGGCAGGCCAACAGCGAAACTACCTTTGCTCCTGTGATACATCATGAACCAGAGACCGTGCCCTAAGCATGTGCAGCTGCTCTTTGCTAAACGGGAAGGGTAAGTGCCGTGGCTCGGGGAAGCGTGTTACTGGTCAAGCAAGGTGCTGTCGGCACAGTTTTGCTTTTTCCCTGAGCACGCGCAGCCAAGCTCCTTGGAATCTCCCACCACTGCCTGGACGGCCCCACTGGCCTTAGTCGGGAGGAGGTCACTTCACAGAGTGCAAACAGCAAGGACTAGTGGTACTACCACTGTCGGGAACTGCGGCCGGGGCGCCTGGCGGCTCAGTCGGTGAAGCATCTGCCTTTGGCTCAGGTCATGATCCTGGAGTCCCACATCAGGCTCCTTGCTCGGTGGGGAGTCTGCTTCTCCCTCTGACTCCCCCTCATGCTCTCTCACTCCCTCTCATATAAATAAATAAAATCTTTAAGAAAAAGAGAGAGAGAGAGAGAAATGCAGCCAGGGGCATATTTTGGTGCTTGACATGTCCAATCCGGGTGCTGTGCGAACATCGGCGACCCAGAGTATAAGCCTCACTCTCCCGTTCAGACCTCAGGAGGGTCTCTGCCCCCGTGCCTCCGGGTCCCGCCAGACGGAGCCATGCTGGGAGTAGGGCCGAGCTGGGCTTGGCTGCCTCCGCTCCCGGAGGTCGTAGAGCACGGCTCAGGGGCCGCATGTGGGAGTGCACACCCCTCGATCATCACGAGTGGGTGAGGGGAGGCCGGGCATGGCCAGCACCCTGCCAGGAGCTCTCCTCGCTCATCCGGCTGTGCCAGGAGCCAAGCGTCATGATGCTGGCAGGCACACATCGCCCTCCCTGATGGGCGCTGCCAGCAGGGACGGCAGTGGCCGATGGGACCGGCCCTCGCCTACACGGGCATCACTCACGAGGGCTGCGCCTGCATTTTTGGAAACCATGTTGTTCCTCCAAAATGGGTCACCAGACAAGAGCTTCCCTCACCCCTCATACTGGAGGGCTTCTGGAGGGATCCACAGAGGTGCAGGCTGGGGCTCGGAAGGGCAGCTTACAGCTCGTGTTTCCTGGGTGACCGGCTGCCTCATCCAAGTTCAGCTCCAACTCCCGTGCAGGGCTGCAGGGCGGGGGGAGGAAAGTACGTCAGTGACGAATTTGAAGGACAAAACTGAGCTTTGAAAATGTTAAATGCAGATTTTGCAAAAAGCAAAATCTACTAGCTTATGAAGTGCCATGTTTTTCTGATCATAAGGCTTTGGATGAAATGCAGCTGCATTTTGAAAACTTGCTGCCTACATTGTCACTCATGTAATGGACAGCAATTAAATTATATGTTGAACTCAAGTGCTTCCAAAGGAAATAGTTTTCTAATTATTGAACCCATCTTTTGATGATACTGGAAATTAAATCTTTTCAATTTCTTGTAAATGAGAGTTTTTTAAAAATAGAATTCTTGCTGAGTTTATGGAATCTTGCTTTTTTTTCCTTGACTTTTTTTTTTTTTAATTCTTTTTAAATCTCCCAAGTTTTAAATGTGGAAGTATGACTAGGGGCCGATGTCACTGGTGGCTGGACTGGGTGGGTGGAGATCAGATCTGGAGAGAGGGGCGCGTTGTTGGTCACCCGGGTCCCTTCCTCAGCTCTGGCTGCTGTAAGACCGGCGGGCGGGGGGGGGGGGACACTAAACAACAGGGATTTGTACCCCTGTCCACAGGCGGCTGTTCCCGCGCTGTGTCCTGGCACAGGGAGGGGCTGAGGGAGCCCCCAGGGGGCCTGTCTGCTGACCCCTATGACCTGCTCGCTTCCCAAAAGTCCACCCATATTCAGTCCAGAACACCGACTGTGATTTCCCTTTTGATCCCGCCTCTCTCACTTTTCTTTTCTTTTTTCTCTTTTTTCCTCCATCCCCCCTCCCCCTCCCTCCCCTCCTCTCTCCCTTTCTTCTTTCTTTCCGAATTGCTAAGGGAAAAGTGACAGGGAGGAAAGCGAGAGTGATTAGAGCAAGGTATGTCTTTGGAGAAGATTCCTCAAAACATTAAAACAATAGGGCGAAGCTGATCTACACACAAGCTGAGGCTAGAATGAGCATGACCCAACGGCCCTCGCGCGGGGCAAGGGCAAGGGCTGGCGCCTACCACACGCTGTGCCCAGCAGCATCTGGGTGCACACGTTATGATAAATTCGGACACGCAGAACCTATGTTCATTCCGCATCCAGCCACACGTAGTCTTTTTGTGCAGGAACTTGTGAAATCCCTGGGTCAGAGATGAAGACATAGTCCCCTCCCCGGAGACCGTCTAGGGCGGTGGACCTACCAGAACGCGGGGTGCGGAGGCCGGGGTCACCCGACCGCGAGGGCATCAGGAAGAGTGGATTTACGCGCACGGAGGTCTTGAGCGGTCACTGGTGGGGTCTGACTTGGAGCAGCCCTGAAAAAGCAGAAATCTTATTGAAAAGGGCACAAAGACCTTCAAACAAAGGATCAAAACTTCAAAAAAGGAAAAAAGGAAAGACTTCGAGCAAAGCGTGCGTGTGCAGAGGCGTGGACCCCCTTCTCTGGAGGACACAGGGACCAGGCGTATCAGGACCTCGCTCCCAGCCAGAGCCTAGAGTCAGTGCATTGTGCCCTTTTCCTGCCTCTACTCTGCGCCTGTGGGCAGGACCCGCAGTTCTGTCTCCAAAATACTTGCGAGTCCTGCAGGACCCGCCCACACCACAATGTCCTCTGCGGCCACTGCCCTCCTGTCCACACCCCACGGTCCCCTCATGACACCGCACGGTCCCCACGTCCACACTGCACCGACCCCGCGTCCGCGCCGCACGGACCCCACTCCCGCACTGCACCGTCCCCACGTCCACACTGCTCCGTCCTCTTCAGCCGTGACACACTGGCCTTCTTGTCCACTCCCCACCTTGTCATCTGGTGCCGCTGGCTGCTGCCTGGGAACCAAATAACCTTCTCGGTCCGTCCCCTTCCATCCTTGAGTCCTTCTGCAGGGAAGCGCCGGGTCAAACACCCATCACAATCGTTGAGCGATTCCCCTCAGGACTTGGGACGACCTTCTCTCCCCGCCCGGGGCCTCTGTGTCCCCCCGAGCCTCCCGGCCCATCCTGACGGTGGCGGGTCTGTGGGGTCCGCTGCAGCCCAGTGGGAATCTGCAGAGACACAACCCCCTCTCTGGGCATCCCTCATCCCTCCCTTTGCGATGACAGGCAGGCCGCGTGCGGAGAAGCGCGGTCACCCCTTCTTTCATCTTGTCCTTGTTGGGTTTTTTTGCAACATTTTTCAAGTTCAGAGAGATGATGAGTTACACTTTCTTCTAGGCTTTATTTTTACACTTTGTAATTCTAAACCTTTTCATAATGTGACTTTTATTTCCACATGGTATCAATGGTGATCTAAATAGGTTTTTTTCCCACCGAACAATTTATAAAAAATGCCATTGTCAATCAGGAAAGTTTCCATCAGTTTCTCAGGGACGAGCGGTTAGAGGCTGACGCTGGAAGCCGCTCTGAGTCACAGATCAGTGTCCGGGAGAAAAGTCAGCCCCGCGGCACTCGCGCTGCGAACTGCAGGTCACGTTTACTACCAAGGACTCGTAGGTTTTCATAAAGTTTCCAGATAAACAAGCATTTCATGTCTTTGCTAAAGGTAGATTCTTGAAATTATTATTAAAGTTAATATTTTCAGGCCAGGACTGTACAAAATAGGCAAAAATCGTGTATGAAACAGACACAGTAAACCCAGGTCCCCTTACAATATATTAAGAAGCACAACGGTTTGTATTGTCACAAGGCGCTGCTGTGGGAACAGATGGATCAAAACCAAAATGTATCTTGGATTGAAACTGGAAACAAAATCAGTAAGACTTCCTGTATCTTAATGTATATCTCTCTATGCTAATATCTTAATTAGCAGGTCAATACATGTGAAGTTCATATAAACAGAGCTGCCTGCAGAGCCCTGGAGACGTGTGCATCTCAGACGTCTGGATTTCCCTGAGGGAGGGGAGCTGGTCCAACGAGACACGGATCCCAGCCAAAATACACGAACCTGTTTGTCAGTGGCTCTTCCAAACGGTGTTCTTGGGAGTCCAAGCATGAGCAGCGCTCATGTGGCTTTGGGGAGATACTCTGTGCTTCGGGCCTTGAGACTACATTCCCGGGAAAAGCTCGTTTCTGGAGCAGTCGGCATCTGTGTTTCGTTGGGGTCTTGCCGCCCCCGAACGCTACAGCCGGCGTGAGAGGAGAAACGTCCCGTGCAATGGCTCGGATCACAGGACGAGCAAACTCACTCCAGGCTCGCCCCGTCTCAGTCTTAAGGCCACTGGCTCCTCAGCTAAGCTGGAGACCTTTCCTCCCAGAACACGCTCTTCAGGACGGGGAGTCGTGCTTCTTTTGAGGCGAGCTGCTCGCAAACCGTGAGGCCGCACTCTTTCCTACGGACAGACGCGCAGGACAGGCCCGTGCAGCCGTAGCTACGCGCCCGCGAGTCTGCGGGTCCCGCTCCCCGAGTTCCAGCGCAGACCCGCTACATACACAGGCTTCTGCGCTTTCTGGGGCACGGCGCAAACTCGGCCCACGGTCTAGCTTCGAGCCCGCGGCCTCCCACTGCCCAGGCCATCCCCGCGTGTGCGAGCTTTCTTCACACGGACCACATGTTTTGGAAGAATAACTGAGCTTATGGGGCAACAGACCTTGGTACAATAATTTTTACATGTTTAATTCATGTACTATTTTTATTCAAAATATTTCTGTACTCATTATGCACAACTTACAGGATACATCTCACACTCAAGTATTTTAAAACCACCTGATGCGAAACTACAGGCAGAATGCTTTATTTTCTGTCTGTGGTAGCATTTTAGAAAAAACACGGCTATCTGCATTAAGACAGAGTGGTAACAGACAAGCACCTTAACTTCTGATTCTTGGATTCCTGTTTGTCAAGAGAGGTGAATGAGCGGGCGCTACGGGTCCCACGAGTGCACACCTGCGGCACTCACAGGCACGTGCGCTCACGACTCGGTGTGGTCCCTGGGTCCATTCTGACTGTGGAGCTCACGCTGCTGGTTGTGAGTATTATCACTATTTGTCATGAACTCGTGAATGGCTGGGCTGGGTAGGTGGCAACACTGTCCAAGGCTTTTAGCCTGAAATGACTTTGCATCCCCTCTCACGGGAACGTGGAGTCTAACCCCATCTCCTAAACCCCTGTGGCCTGGGGGTCTATGACCGGCTCCAGCCCTGGAGGAGACGGGAGCACCTTGTGCCAGCTCCGGGCCTCACACGCTTCTCTTTTTTCATCCCGAGTTCTCTGTTATAACCACATGGAAAAGCCTGGCAGGCTTGTTGGGTGAAGGGGCCATTGGCTTGGTGGCTCGTACCCACCCCCTGCCAGCCAGTGTGCGAGGACACAGTCAGATCAATAGGACAGCTTTCACTGAGAACAAAACAAAACTGTTAGAACTAATAAATGAACTCAGTAGAGTTGCAGGATACAAAATCTGTTGCATTCCCGTACAGTAATAATGACTTACCAGAAAGGCAACTTAAGAACACAATCCCATATTCAGTTTCATCAGAGAGAATAAAACACGTAGGGGTAAATTTAACCGAGGGGTGAAGGATCCGTGTGTTGAAAACCACAAGACACCCATAAAAGAAATCGAAGAAGACAAGTAAATGGAAAGGCATTCCACGTTCACGGACGGGAAGAATTACGTTGTTAACGTGCCCCTCGACCCAAAGCAGTGCACAGATTCACCGCAGCCCCTATCAAAACTCCGATGGCGTTTCTCACGGAAATGACGGCCCCGAAGAGCCAAAGGCATCTTGAGAACAGAGACAGAGACATCGTCGTCGGGCTCCAGACCACCTGACAAAGGTCGTGACCAAAGTCCTGCGGCGTCAGCATCAAACAGACACGGAGATTAACGCACCAGGGAAGAGAGCTGAGAAATA
Organism: Eira barbara; assembly: GCA_020311275.1. Lineage (NCBI taxonomy): Eukaryota > Metazoa > Chordata > Mammalia > Carnivora > Mustelidae > Eira > Eira barbara. Next base: position 287,381 of record JAHRIG010000075.1, read on the forward strand.
AACCCGCGCGCGTGGTCAAGCAGGGAACCAAAAATAGGCGACTGGGCAGTCTCTTCAACACACGGTGCTGGGGAGACTGGACAGCCACGTGCAGAAGAACGAACCTGGACCCTGCCTTGGCACCACACACGAAATCAACTCAAAGTGGATTGAAGCCTTGGACATAAGACCTGAAGCCATAAAACACCTGGAAGAAAACACAGCTGGTGAACTCTTTGATGTAGGTCTTCGTGATGATTTCTGACTCTGACGACACAAGCAATAGGGCTTCCTCAATTCAGTGAAGCCGCAGCGGCTATAAGGCTTCCTTCGAGTAACATCTTCTTTCATTAAGGCATGTTTTTTGTAAAGATGAGTGCAGAAGCTTATGGCACTAGACATTTACTTAATTCATGGACACTACACTGTGAAAAACAACAAAAATAATTTTTCCCTTACAAAAGAAAATACGCAAAAGCAAAAACAAACAAATGGGACTAGAACAAAGTAGAAGAGCTTTTGCAAAGCAAAGGAAACCTCCACAAAATGAGTAGGCAACCCATTGAGTGTAAGGAAATATTTGCAAATCATATATCTGATAAGGGACTAATATCCAAAATAGACAAAACTTATACAATTCGATAGCAACAAACAAACATTAAAAATTAAAAATTGGGCAGAAGATGTGAACGGACTTTTTTCCAAAGACGACACGCAGACGGCCGACAGACGCGCGGAAAGATGCTCGGCGCCACTCACCGTCAGGGAGATGCAGACTAAAAGTACAACGAGGCATCACCTCACACCTGTCAGATTAACTATCATTGAAAATACAAGACAGGGGCGCCTGGGGGGCTCCGTGGGTTAAAGCCTCTGCCTTCAGCTCAGGTCATGGTCTCAGGGTCCTGGGATCGAGCCCCACATCGGGCTCTCTGCTCCGCGGGGAGCCTGCTTCCCCCTCTCTCTCTGCCTGCCTCTCTGCCTGCCTGTGATCTCTGTCAAATGAATAAATAAAAATCTTTAAAAAAAAATACGAGACATAACAGGTGTTGACAGGATGTGCAGAAAAGGGAGCCCTGGTGCACTGTTGGTGGGAATGCAGACTGGTGCAGCCACTCTGGAAACAGTATGCAGGTTCCACAAAAAATTAAAAATATAAGGACTCTATGATCCAGCAACTCCACTTCTGAGTACTTAGCCAAAGGAAGTGGAAACACTGCTTCGGAAAGATGCATGCAGCCCCCATGTTTGTGGCGTCATTAATTCTAATAGTTAATGAGTGTCCATCAAGAGATGAGTGGGCAATGAAGATGGTTTACACACACACACACGGGAATATCACTCAACCGTATGAAGAGTGAGATCTTGACATTTGTGGCAACACGGATGGACCTTGAGGGCATTATGCTCAGTGACGTAAGTCAGGCAGAGAGAGACCAATACTGTATCATCTCTCCTACGTGAAATCTAATACGCGTGTAGCTGGACTTACAGATACAGAAAGCAGACTGCCGGCTGCCGGAGGAGGGAGATGGAGGTCGTAGAAGAAATGGGTAAGCCGGTTTTTTGTTTTGTTTCTGTTTTTTAATTTAAATAAATTGAAATTTTAAAAGAGGACTGTCTTTGCAGGTGATGGGTCCATGGTCACTCTGTCCTGCATGAGGGAGCTCCAGCTGACCTGCAGACCCAGAGCTACGCAAAGATCTTTAAAGCTACTAAGTTCTGAGTTCACGCAGAGGTAGGAAACTGCTGTAGGGATGTGGGAGGGGCCTGGTAAATTAGCTTTTGTGATTATTTTTTCCAGATTGTTAATTTGATTTTTCAAATAATATAAACTGTGGACAACAGTTAACTTGTAAAGGGAGTTACATGGGAAAACCAGAGTTCTGCTTTATTGCTGGTCGATTACACCGTGTGCGCCCACCACTCTCTGGAAACCTTGAGTGTTCTCGTGTTTTTGAATTGGTTGTTACTAGTCGTTCAAATTCCTAATTTTCCCTGTGGAACCCTTAAGACTGCCCTATTGTGGACGTTGCTGGTGCTCTGAAATGTCAGGGGACCCTACACACACACACTTGATTAAAGAAAGGCTAATGGAAGATGATAAGATCATAAGGGTAGACCTGGACCCTGGTTCAGTGACCGGCGCTTGTGACTTTCTTCTAGGTTGTGCCTCGTCTGTCTTATCACATCGCCTGCTGCTGACCCAGGTCATTGTTGGAAATGTTGGACCACGCTGGGTTCTGCCGTCTGCCTGTGGAAGCATTTCTTAAGATTTCAGAACTTTGAGTGTGCCAAGGTAGGCAGATGATGAAGTGATTCCCCCAAGAACCCTCCCATCAACACGGCGTGGTGCGGCTGACCACCTGTAGAGGGGCTCGCGCATCCTTGAGAAGACCCCACAGCCATCTCCTTCAGCTTGCAGTGGCCAGAGCAGCCGGAGCGGCCTTCCACAACACACCTGTATCTCTCTGGAAGCTCGGCGGATGTCAGCTCGAACACAGAAGGGAAGACACAAAAGGTGGTCACTGGCTCATGGGCAGAAGCCACTGACCATAAAAAAAAAAAAAAAAAAAAAAATCCCGTGTAAAATACTAGTGGAGTTTTTGTGCGAAAGGCGTTTGTCTGTCTATGGGATCACTGTGTCTCATGCCACACTCCTAACAGACCTCAGGCAGGCCATCCTGACCCTTGTATTTGGACCAGTGTTGTTATTAACTATAATATGGATAATAAGTGGTTCAGACGGAATCAGACATTTTAAAATCACCTGCAACGAGAGGTGATCAACGTATCTGGCGTTTGAGAAAGGAGTAAAGGTAGAGGAGTCGGGAGAAGTTGCCGGACGGTCCCAACGCTGCCTAGCAGGTTCAGCCAACACACATCCTGAGGGTTCCCCGGGATCTTTCTCCACACTGGGTGCCCTCCACCCCGCGTAGAGATCCGCCGAGCTCACGTGGTTGCATCGCGTGGATCCTGGAAAGCTGCCTGAGGAAACGAGGTCACGAGGAAAGCGTCTGATGGAGAGCCCTTCGGAGCTCGCGCGTCGCGCCACACCTGACTCTACCCGTAGGTCCTCAGCGCCCACCCGCCCCTCGTCCGGGTCTGCCGTTTCTTCTGTCCCTGCTATCCCGACAGACAGCAATTACCTTGGTTGTGTGTCAATCGCGCTTCGTGGAAATAAGCAAACAAGGAGCTCTCTGGGCACCTGGGAGGCTCGGTCATGGAGCCTCTGATTCTCGATATCGGCTCCGCTCCCGCCCTCAGGCTCCTGGGACGGAGCCCTGTGCTCAGGGGAGTCCACGTAGGGCTCTCCCTCTCCCTCCCCTGCTCAAGCTCTCTTCGCTGTCTAAAATAAATAAATTAAATCTTTTTTAAAAAGCAACTCTCTTGGGTCCCAGTGCTAAGAACCTTAGGCGTTCCTCCCGTGGTTCCTTCCACGGCTCGCACCCAACGGGCCCTCCTCTGTGCTGCGCGGGACGCGAGGCTCATGGTCCGTCCCTGCCCCCAAGCCCTCCGTCCGGGGCTGCCGTTGCCTTTCCCACAGCATCCCCTCTCACACGGTCGTGTCCAGGACGGCCTCGTCGCCAGATGTGACTGTTTTCACACCTGGAGCTTCCCGGATGGCCCTGGGCCGGCCCGTCGTCTGTGTCAGGGTGTGTCTGTCTCTGGGGGTCGAGCGCCAATGCTACGCCCTCCTGAAAGCTGGTCTGTCCCCGCCGAGTGGATTCCCCTCTCTCGTGGGTTCCATCTCCCTCCACGCCAACCCCCGTCTGTGTTGCCTGCCGGGCGGCCGGAGCCCCGGGGGGCCGAGTTCTGCTGCGTTGGGGCCCCCGCCTGTCGCCCTGCGCCCGGCCCCCCAGCTGTGCGGATGGGTGTCTGCTGACGCCTGGGTGCGTGGTGCCCGCCGGGAGAGACTGGTCCGCAGCGTCCTCTGAAGACCTCATGCTTCCGAAATAATGGGATATTAGTGTTTCTCGGACCTGGATGACGATCCCGCTGTGAGGCAGCCGAGCCGTCATGCTGCTCTCGGAACTTTCTTCAGAGGTGCCGGCTGTAAAGGGGGCTCTGCTCGCCCGGAGGCTTTTACACACCCAGGAAGAGCACCGGGTCTTGCCCACACATCGACGTTGCTGAGTAGTTCATTGTTTCCTCACTGGGAAGGGAGAGCAGCTGGTGGGATTCGTGGCCAGCTGTGAATTCTCTGGGTCTCATTTTTAAAAAGATGCAGAATGCATTGGAGGGTCTTGATTTTAAATGGTCCCTTCATGCATCTGGATCTTGGGCTTTGCAACTGTCGTCCCCAACACGCGTGTCTGTACGTGGGGCGCAGGGGGACAACCATTCACGTACCCCTTTGAGTGGAAAAACCCTGCGTGTGAATCCACAGGTGCCTTCGGTACCAGTCGCCTTCTTACTGTCGTCTAGCCTTTTGTTTTTTGTTCGTTTCTTTTATTTATTTTTAGGAAGATAGTAAGTTAAAGAGTAAAGACGACTTCTTTCTTTTTTTTTTTTTTTTTAAGAGATTTTATCTATTCACTTGTTAGAGAGAGAGAGAGAGAAGCAGGCTCCCCACTAAGCAGGGACCCTGACCGGGGCTCGATCCCTGGACCCTGAGACCATGACCCGAGCTGAAGGCAGATGCTTAATGACTGAGCCCCCATGTGCCCCTGTATTCTAGCTTTTTAATTTTGATTCCAAGTTGCTTAACTTGCTGGTTTCAGCTCCTACTGAAGTTTACAAAGGAAGGATAAAATGTCTACCTCGCAGCGTCTTTTTTAAAAAAGATTCATTTATTAGAGAGAGGGGAGGGGCAGAGGGAGAGAGAGAGGACCTCAAGCAGGTTCTGTGGGGCTTGATCTCACAACCCTGAGGTCATGACCAGAGCCGAAATCAAGAGTCAGCCACTCAACCGACTGAGCCACCCAGACGCCCCATCACAGAGTCTTTGTAATGAAGAATGAAAAATCCTTATTAAATATATTTATTAAAAATAAAGTAGGGGTGTTCACTGACTATTTCCTTCCCTCTCGTTGGCTTTGTAAATGGAACCTCTTCACTGAGAAACTTAGACAAATGCACCAGACGGCTTGTTGACGCACCCTCTTCTCGGGATGTAAGAGAAGGGGCCGGTCTGGGGTGTGTCTGAGTTCCAGTGAACACCCCCCTGAAACCACACCCACCCCGGGGCCCCGGGGACGTTGCACAGGACAGCCTCCTCTCTTCCGAGGACCGACGGGGCCACCTCGCTTCCAGCCCGAGTCTGTGCTGGATGGGCAGTAAAGGCAGGGTCACAGGCATCTGGCTGATGTGTTGGTGGGGGAAACGGCCGTGGAGGACGCTGGCCCGTGAGGGGACGGGCGCTGAGAGTCCGGAGGGAACCCAGCCCGCAGGCGGGAGCTCTGGGTGGAGCTGCCCACCTGTCTCCCTGTACGGACTGCTGCTCGGGGTGTGCTCCGGTCAGCCCCCCGGGAACCTGGAGGCCCATCATCCACACTGCTCTGTGGGGGCACAGACTTTGCCTCCATCCCGCCAAGGGGCTGCTCTCCAAGCCGAGGGTAAAGCGGGGGTGCACAGTGACGGCCACGGCGAGTTCCTCTGTGAGCACTTAGCACCAACTGGGGCCTCGTCTCCACTGCCTTGGAGCCGTTAGGAAAATCCTGTATGTCCCCTGTCTGTCCAGGGGTGCAGAATTCTTCGGGGGGCAGCTGGGCCACATGTCCTGGACGTTTGTGTTCCTTTCCTCTTCATAGAACGCATTCCGTTCTGTGGATGGATGGACGTTTCTATGTGGTAAGAGAAAGGTGCATGAAGGGCGGGATGCACAGAGGCCAGCCTTCCGCACACGGGGCCGGGCAGAGCCGGGAGCAGCGGGAGGGGGGTGGGCAGCGTGCGGACCCACAGCGGGAGGGCCGGGGAGAAGGGGCAGGCTGGCGACCTGGGGCCCAAGTCCTGCAAGCCCAGGAGTGTCGTAAAGGGTCCGTGCTCCTCAGCAGGTCTTACAGAAGGACAGACAGAATAGATAATTCTGGCAAACAGGTCCTTGATCACACTCAGATATCCATGCCTTAAAATTAACAGCCTCGTTTTTCTTAGAATTTTATACCATGAACTCTCAGTGCAAGACACGCGTATTATTTTGTTTCTAAATCAAAGCAGTTCTCTGAGCTGCAATCCCACCCCTCCGCCGGGAAATTCCATCTCAGGCACCACGGTTCGGGAATCTCACACGGTCCTGACATGGACCACAAGCTGCCACGCACACCCGCTGCGGGACCTCCTGCACCGCCCCGCGGGCACCCTCCCGGACTCTGTGCGGATGGAGAGCGGCCTCGCTCTGGTCAGAACCTCTGCGCCTGGCCCTCCTTCTCCAGGGCCCACCCCTGCCCGTGCTCCCTGGAACACGGTGACAGCCCTGCTCATCGTCCCTGGTGGCCCCCCTGCAAGGCTTCTCACAAGGGACGGGGACAAGGATGAGCCCAAGACCTGAGCACGCCCCTCCACGTTGTTCTCCCGGGAGGCTCCCAGCGGAGTTGCTCAGAAACACACGCATTTGGAAACTTGAAGGGGACCTGGCGCAGGAAGTCCGGGTCCCAGGGCATTGGGGCCGTGGTGCCACTTCCCACGAGAGACCCGGGACTGCGTGCGCTTTCTGCCGAGAGGAGTCGAAAACAAGCTCTCAGTGTTGGGAAGACTGAGGATCCAGGGATGAGGTTTTGGCTCCAATGACAGAGAAAGAAACAGATCTGTGAAGAGAACTCCGGGGGCGCCTGGAGAGGACAGGCACGGGCACTCAGGCACGACCACCGCCAGCGGAAGTGAGGCCGTCGGGGAAAGGCACCGTGGCCTCTGGTTTTCGACGGGATGTGTCTTCCCGTGTCTGGGAACACGCTGCTTTGTCGGCCGTCTCCCCAGGGCTGTGACTACAGAGCTGTAAGCGTCCAACTCCTAAGAACTGCCCCACGGGTTTCCCAGACTGGTCAGAACTGTACTGATCAGGGTCATCTAGGACCAGCCACGTTTTCCTACCGTCCGTATCATTGTGCTGGAAACAGTATACTTGTATTTGCTCATTTTTTTCACTGTTCGGTGTTACGGTGTCTTTTCCCTGATGAAAAGATAAGTGTAAACTGCGGCTAATGTGGGTAAGTATAATTTCAAAATGAATAACATTAAAAAATCACGATTGAAAGAATGTATACAGAATTTACTATTGTAGGGTGCAGAGCCAAGGAACATTGAGAGAACCCTCTGTGCTGACTTTTATAAAAGTTCTTTGTCCGTTTGGGGAGAGAACACATTAGAAATCAAACTGGGACAGAAAGTGCAATGAGTGCATGGGACTCCCAGATTTCCGCGTGGCCTTGGGGGGTCGTGCTATGTGGCGACAGCGGGGCTCTCCAGAAAACCCGGGTTTTCTGTCTCCCTCCTGTGTTTGTGTTCATCATTCTGATCTAAGCTTCCCCGATATTTGTTGTTGCTGTTTTTATCCTGTAAACGAGTTAAAAATCATGAAAGCTCTGTCACGGCCCAGGACTCTCCTGGTACGAATCTGTCGAGAGTTAACTAAAGTTTTGATGTTTGAACTCAGTTCTTGTGAGTATTTCCAAGTCGTTCATCAGGTGCGACTGGCCAGGACACGTCAGTGACCCAAGACGGAAGGGGTCTGAAGCCAGAGGACGTGTCTGTAGCTTCCCGTCTTCTCTGCATCTGCACGTTCGACTTCTGAGACACTGCTGGTCACAACTAAAACGAATCGCCAGTGAACTCATGCCCCGCGCCCCGGACTCTTCTGTGCCTCCTTTGAGGCTGAGCAGTGCTCTAAGTACGGACTCAGAAGCCCTTGGCTTTGAACCTGAAAATGGGGCACAATTTTAAGCAAAGGACCCGAAGTCAAGGGCTCCGGAGCAGCCTTCTGGCCACGTGCGCCCAGACACGGTACGAACTTGTGCCCCGGACGTGTCCCTCCCGTGAGCTGGAGTGTGTTGGAAAACAACGTCTTGAAACTGAACTACTCAGGTCGGGATGAAACTAAAGTCACAAAACCGAAGAAAACGAAATACTCACGCCCAGAGACATCCCCGCGCAGCCGCCATTGCTGTGGTTTACGTGGCTTTTGGTGTCAAGGGGTCCGTCCAGAGGAGGGGAGCAAGGACCGGATCTCATCCCCGAGCGAGCCTGACGTTTTAACCGCGTCCCACGTTTCGTCTCATTCAAAGGGGTAGTGGTTCGTTGCTCACTCGCACTGCGTTTAGCAGAGGGAAGCACCCGGCGAGGGCTCACGTCGGGCCAGAAGTCTTCCGGCCCCTTGGGTGCCGGGGCCACGGCACGAACCTGCCCGTCAGGAACTCGCTTCAACGCGGGGACGACTCCCGGACCGCCTGCGCGCGCACGTTTCAGCTCACGAGCGCATCGGCTTCCCTTCTCGGAATGGAGGGGGACGGCTGCCCACACGGTACCCCGCCCGGCCGGGGGTCGAGGAGATGCTGGGCCCTCTGCCCTGCGGTGTCACCGTGTCCCTGCTGTGGGCAGCTCTCTCCAACACCACGTGGCCTCCCCGGTCAGAGGCAGGCGGCAACGGCCTCTCTTCTCTCCGGAACGGCCGACTTCGTATTGGTGCCGTCAGCCTCGCACCCCCGGCTCCAGACACGAGGCATGAGCGCAGACGCAGCCTTGAGCACGTCTGACTGTGCGGGTCAGACCGAGGCCCAGCAGCGAATCTTTCCTCGACCATCTGCAACGCTGAGTGTTGTCGTGAGGATAAATGAGCACTTTGCTGCGGGTGGTTGCTGGGAGGTCTGACGGCGCAGGCCTGAGGTGCTGGGGTTCAACCCCACTAGCCTCCAGCTGGTCGCCAGCTTGCGTTTGGCCCGGACACTTGCCCCGTCGGGAGCCCAGCTCTTCTGGAAGCTGCCCGCTGTTGCTCGGATCTGTGCCGGCGGTGGTGAAGTCCTTCCAGCATTTATAGATGGGCCCAAACACACAAAACACACACGGGACCCTAGCTGAGACCAAGGAAGACCTAGGAAGGAGTATCTTGGGTTAGTCACACGCCCTCCTGCTCTCCCCTAGGCCAATCGCACGACACATGCAAACTCCGGGGCTCAACAGTGACGGTGTGTTTGTCACGGGTGCCACGATCCACACAGCCGTCAGGCACCTGGGATTAGCCCTGGCCTCTGGCCTTGGGGCCTTCTTTGTGCACAGGCTGGAGGCAGGCCCCTGGGTCACTGTGTGGGCATGCTGTCGAGGCCTGGGCTGTGAGCATGGCTCCCACTCAGCCCACGGGCCAGGAGCCCAGGCGTGGTGCACTTCCGGGGGGAGGACGGCTAGGACGCGAGGTCTGGCTGTGTGCCAGGAAGGGGAGGCTGAGGCAGCCTGGACTAGCCCATGCACACGGCTGCCCTTAGCCTGCATGCGTGCTGTGGTCTGTGGCCTCCCGGGACAGACGGTGCACATACATGTCTCGGCCGGTCTGGGGGCCACGTGGCTCGGTCCGCCTGGATTCCTGCCATGTCCCTGGTGTGTGCCCCGGTGGCCGCCGCACCTCAGACAGCCGTTCCCAATGCAGGAAGTGCAGCTTTTTGTTTTGAGAGGGTTCACGGAGCTGGGGAGACCCATCACCCCGTGAACTGGGGGACACGGCGGTGAAGCGATTCTCACGGCATTTGTGAAACCTGAAAACATTCTCTAAACTCAAAAGGAACTGGTAAAAGCAAAGACCAGAATTTTATTTCTCTTACTACAAGTTAGAGATTTACTAAGGTAAGTGGGAGTCTGGGTCTGGGATGCAGACGGCACAAGATCCCTCACCAGCCTCTTAAATGCACTGGTGCCCGGAAGCGGAGGGACTCCCCAGAGCGGAGCCCGAGGCTCCTGTAGATCTCCCAGCCGGCCGCCGGCCGGAGCCTGGGGTGTGCGGACCGCAGGCAGCTCTTCCAACCGCCTTCCAGCTTGGCCACACACGAGCTGGGCTTCACACCTTAAATGAGTGTTGTGACAGAATTGGTTATCAATTCCTTTTTTCCTTAAATAGACTTTTTATTTTTATTTTTATTTATTTATTTTTAATTTTTAAAAAAAACTTTTTTTAAATATATTTATTTGTTAGAGAGAGCACAGGCAGACAGAGTGGCAGGCAGAGGCAGAGGGAGAAGCAGGCTCCCCGCCGAGCAAGGAGCCCGATATGGGACTCGATCCCAGGACCCTGGGATCATGACCTGAGCCGAAGGCAGCCGCTTAACCAACTGAGCCACCCGGGCGTCCCGCTTAAATAGACTTTTTAAATAACAGTTCAACATTTGTGCAAGAACTGAGCAGAGAGCACAGTGTTGCTGCGCCCTCTCCTCTAGCCCAGAGCCACGCGGGCTCCCCGTGCTCGGAATCCAGCGTGGCGCGGCGCATCTGTTGCAATCTGCGGCCCCGACAGATGCACGACTGAGTGACGCCCGTGGCTGATAATAGCTCCTCCACTGGACGGCTGAGAGGGTCAACAGAGACAGAGTAAACGAATTCTTCTCGATGCCTAACACGACACATTTCGAGGACCTACTAGCGCCCGACGGTTTCATCTGAACATTAACAACTGAACCTGTTTCCCCAAACGCCAGAAAGGTTCCGGCACACAGGGACCGAGAGAACAACCCGGAACCTCGCGGCTCGGATGCCTCCTGATGGGGTGGGGTGGGTGCGGCAGGTTCCACGGCCGGGGCCGGAATGCGACACGGGGGGAGGGGGCCGCCACCTGTCTGATTCGTCCTCCGGTGGCCATGTGAGGGGGTCCTCCCCGCGCACGAGGGAGGGCGGCTGCTGTCGTCTGTGCGGGACAGGACCTGCCGCGGTCACAGCCAGTGGTGTCCTGCACTCTTGCCGGGAGGCTCCCTGAGGCCGGGGATGAAGCTGTCCATCCGTCTCCCCAAACGCCCGCGGGAAAGCCTGCGGCATAACAGACTGGACACCACTCCCGTCGCTTGGATTTTGTGAGTAATACAGGCCCTCACGTTCCCAGGTAATACACCAAAATAACGAGTGCAATTAAGTGACGTTTAAGAGTTGGATTTCTCTCCGGCCACATGTGATTTACCCATTAATCAGGCACCACCCAAATGTATTGTTACTGGAGGGACATTTAAAACAATGCCAAATTTTTAACTGTTTAAACTTCACTAGCCAAAAACTTTAAAACCTGAAGCTTATTATTTTTTTCTAAAAGTAATAGAATTAGCCCGTTTCTATACATGGTTTTAGGCCTCTGAGATTATCAGATGAAGGGTGGGCTTGCAGCGGCTGAAGACAGGACTCCAGTTCTGGTTTAACTGCTGGTCCCTCAGTTCTGGTTTAACTGCTGACCCTCAGGAACCCACCCAGATCTATGCTCCCTCCCCTCATGAGCACCTACTAGCTTCCAGAACTGTGACAGGTGCTTTGGACACAGGACGAAGGGGGCGTGCGCCGGGGTTCACGCCCTCAGGGGCTCCCAGCCTCGAGAAGCGGAACAAAGAAACACGCTTCCAAACACCTCTTCGTTCCGAGGCGCACAGAGGGGGCTGGTGCACGCGGTCCGGGCGCCCGGAAGCCCCGTCTGGGCAGTCCTGGGTCTAAAGGAGCTGCTTCCGTTCCTGCCTCAGGCACACTGGGGTCAGTGGGACACACTTTCCTCTCCTTGCAGTGTGGACACTCACTGCTGTTGCCCCCATGACGGGTCCCCACCACGGCCAAGCTGAGTGGCTGCGGGGCCCCCACAGTCGTGGGAAGAGAACCGGACAGAACCTGGAGCCGGGGGTTCTAGATGGAAGTTTGCTCCCCACGCTTTCCGCGGGATGCTGCGGGCATTCAGACTTTGGGGCACCTGGGGCAGAATGGGTGTATTCTGCACCTGTGGAGGCCTTGAATTTGGGGCCCAGGGGCAGCATTCACAGACCAAATATCTGAGTGCCCCAAATTCAGGTGTCGGCACCCCAAACCCCAGCAGGGTGGGGTTAGCAGGCAGGGTCTTTGGGAAGGGGCTGGTCTTCGAGCCCTTGCAGAGGGCACCCTGGGAGCTCCCGGCTCCTCCCCCACGCAGATACTCTGCCAGAGCGCGCATCTGGAACTGGGAGGTGGCCCCCCAGACACTGTACCTGCTGGTGGTCGGGGATTTCCAGCCTGCCGAGCCCTGAGAACGCCTGTCTGCTGTGTGTGAGGCTGTTCCGCTACAGCCGCCCAAACCGACCGAGACTCTGGGCCGCTCTGTTCCAGGCCCATCGCTCAGAAAATAGCCAGAGACCACGGGTCTGCACGCACACTTGAAACCGTCGGTTCGGAAAGTCATTCCGGCCGAGGAGGGAGGGGCCTTCTCTGCGGAGGGGCCGTTTCGAGGCTGAGACAAACCTTCCCGACGCGAGTCACGAGTCACGGTCGAGTCACAGCAATCCCGGGAGACTGAACAGGGGCAGAGAAAGGGCTTGGGACGACGCAAATGGGCCGAGCACCCCCACCCCCGCCCCCACGGACAGTGTGGGCCAAGGTCTGTCCGGCGAGAGCGCGCGTGGTTTCCGCTCTCCTGCCCTGCCCCTCGCAGAGGGAAATGGGTTGCGCTTTTCCTGCCGCATCTCTCCCTTGGAAGATGGCTCTCCTCGCCCGGCCTGCAGGGATGTCCCCTCTTCCAACTCGCAGTGGCTGGGGCCTCGGGGGGACTTGCCGCTTCCCCCTCATGCCGCGGTCGCTGGGGCCCCAAGTGTCACGGCATCGGCACGCTTGCACGTGCTGCGTGATTCCAGACTCGGGCCTCTGCCTGGTGCTGGCCTGGGACCCCCAAGAAGCAGACAAGAGTTGGATGTGCAAGGGTTTTATCAGAGATGCTGCCCCCCTGGTAGGAGGTCCGGGGCTGGGGGGCTTTTGGAGGCTGAGTGAGGCCTCTGCTGTACCGCGGGGGGACCCGAGCCCCAGCAGGCTGCCAGTTGTGCTCAGCCGCCTGACGTGCGTGGTCTCGGTGGCGGCAGCCAGGGGAGTGATCGTCTCTGCAAAGCCAAGCCGAGGGCTCCAGGGCTCAGCGGCGAGGCCCTCAGCCAGTTTCGTGGTTGGGGGTCCGTGAGGCACAGTTTTCATGGCTGACACAGGCTAAGTTGGTTTTGGAAACTCAGGTTCCCTATTTTACTGTTATAATTTGCAGGCACCAGTCGTCTTTCCAATCCGAGAAGGTCTCCTCTGCTGTTTCACAGAATGGCCGGACGGCACGGTTAGCTCGCGGTTCTATGGCTGTGTCTCCATTCTGCTTCTCGAGAGCCGTGTGGCAGCAGCGTCCCGGTCACACTCCGGAAGTGTGTTTCCACAACAACACGGAGCCTCAACTGTAACAAAACATAGAAGGGAGGTGTGACCCGCTGTTTCCCTGGCAACGCGTGTGTCTGAAGGAGAAGCACAGCCTGGCCCGAGGCGGGGAGGCACTAGGCCCTGGAGAGGGAAGGTTCCGCACGCATGGGTGGGCCACGTTGTGGAGGCCACATACCTGCTGTGGGACACTCACCCGGTGACACAAACCACACACGGTTCTTGAGGGAACTCACCGTCTCTGCACATCTGACCTGTTTCTACTATGTCCACACCTGCACCCACGTCTGCATCCACAGCGCACCTGTCACTCCGGTGACTCTGTGACCTAGAAGGAGACCTGCCACATCCAAAGGACATTCCCTCTTGAACCGTGGACCGACTCTTTCTGGAATTATTTCTTCATTTGTAAGCTGCTGTTTTTTATGCACTGACTTCTGGAGGACTTTCAGGGTTGCGGTCCGTCGGGACAATACCCTTTGGTCTCGAGTCCTAGAGAACTTGGTCGGGACACTGGAGGAGGGGCCGTGCTCCCACAGCTCGCGCACGCACATCCCCTTGAAGAGAACATTCTCGTTCCTTCCCATCCGATCCCTTGCTTGGCAGTTCCATGGGGAGGAGCCTGCTGCACAGCGCGGGGGGCTGCGAATCCAGTGCGGGGGGCACGTGGCTCACTGGGAGCCTGGGACCAAGCAGCATCTGGACGAGTCCCATACTTCTATGTGCCTCATGGGAGAGGGACACTCAGTGTTGGAAAGTAACGGATCCGTTTGGAGCCACGTCATATGAGCTTGAGGCCAGAAAGACAGTGTTGACCTTTTCCCCCGATTACCGTGTAAGAACAGACCACAGTGAAACCTCACCTCCCCGAGGCTTTGCCAGGATGGAAGACAGGCCCGCCCCCTCCCCTGCATCTCGCCTGGTCAGCCCTGCAGACTCCTGCTCAGGGCAGGGTTTCGTGACCCCCTCCTACCTCTGCTTGCAAACCCACCCACCCCGAGAGAGAGAGGCCAGCACACCCCAGGTGCCAGCTGGTTCTCAGCGAGCCGACCTCTGCGGCTGGGGTCCACCTGCCGCGTCCCCGGAAGTCTGGACCTGCTCACTCGCTCCAGCCATCACTGGTTCCAGTGCTGGGAGAGCGCGTCCTATGGCCCCTGGTGCAGGCACAGGACAGGGAGAAGCACCGGGCTGCACTTCCCACTCGGCCTCTTGGCAACACGTGTCCCCTAATGATCAACCTGGTCTTCATTGGCGTTTTAATTCCACTCAGTAAAGACTGTGGAAAGCAGTGTGTCTGGTGCTGGCGAGAATAGACATAAGGAAGCCACATGGAGCCCAGGTCGGGAACCCAACGGCGAGGTCCGCTGCGTGGCCAGTGTGGCCTCGTCTGGGTGGGCGAGCACAGCCCTATCTGGGGGTGCAGGGAGGCAGCGTGGGTGGGCAAAGCCAGGTGACGTGGGCACTGCTGAGCAGCGAGAGGAAAACAAGCCTGCAGGAAAGGCGCAGGGTCCCTTAATAGGGTAAAATGCTTCAAATCACCGCTCCCTGGAAAGGCAGTAAACAGAGTCGGGGTTAGACTGGCTGTGGCGTCAGCGGTGGCGACAGACACAGGGGATGAGGACACACGAGTAAACAGGAAATGGGCGGCGCGCTGACCAGAGGCCAGGCCACCGTCGCCAGAGAGGACCTGCCTCCGCTGTGGGTTCCCGCGCTGCCGTGGGGTGGTGACGGGGACACTGTGTCCCGTGGCCTTCGCAGAGCATGTCCGAAGCCCCACCGGCCGTCATGCCCACGAGCTGGCATGACGAGTTCCAGGAAAAACAAAGCTCTCCGCAGCTGAGCCGCGCAGCTGAGCTTTGACCAGTGTGTTTTTGTGTTCTTTTTCCTCTGGTGGACAGAGGAGGAAAGACAAGGCATCACATCTGTCCGTCTCCCCTTTCCTGGCCGTGAGATTTACACATAAACCCTCCAGTGATTAATCTCTCAGGAGCTTTCTCCGGCCGGTCCTAGGTCTGAGGACCGGAATGGGATGACGGGGCTCAGCTGGACCCAGGTGTGGGGGCTTTGGGACCCACGCAGGCCAGGATGTGACCCCAACATGTTACTAAAACCCTAGGAAAATGAAAAAAAAAAAAAACAATTTCCTACATGGAAAATTAACCCTTGTCAGGTAAGCTGCTGTCAATATTTAAGAGTTCTCGTGAAAGTAAGACGTCCTGGGTAGAATTGCCGGGGGGTTATGCAGGCTTTGACTCAGGAGAAAGGGAACCTCTTGTTTTATTCTTTTTTGTTTCTTTCTTCCCCGGACTTACTCGTTTCGCAACTGGAATCCGCGATTCTTCCATCCCCTTCCCCGTCCCCTGCGGCGCCCGCCGGTTTGTCCTCTGCGTCCGGGTTGCTTCGTTTGCTTGCTTTCTCAGATTCCGCACAGAAGTGAGATCAGACGGTGCTCGTCTTCCTTGCCTGACTCCTGTCACTGAGCGTGACGCCCTCCGGGCCCGAAGTCCTCTCGTTTCATTCCTCAAGTCCCCGAACGCGGAGGGCGGAGGGAGCCTCCGGCGACAGCTCCCAGCGCCCACGCCAGGTTGTACAGGGTCGGAGCCGCTGCCTCAGGCCTGCTGCGCGGGGATGAAGCCGGAGCGTCCCTCGGGAACACCGGGAACCACCGGAATCCGTTGACGATGCCTCGTTGGGCTTTCTGTTCCTCGAAGCTGGAATTATTCCGAAGTAGTTGAAGAGAACGGACGTGTTCAGTACAAAGAGTGAAACCGTTCAGACCTAGAGCGGTCTGACAGTCACACTTGAAATAATCTGTAAGAAGTCAATCCATTTGACTATGTTGAGATTGTACAGCATATCACTTTCTTCAAGTAGACCCTCGTGCCCGCACAGAAGCCAGCCCCCTGCCCCCTCACCCCCCGAGAGCGTCGGCCCGGCCAGGGGTACCCACCTCTGCACAGCCTCGAGGCTGCTGGCCCAGCCACCTGGATGGCTCTGACTGACCCTGCCATCAGGGCAGCCAGGCCCCTGCCGCTGACTCTATGAGGACACCTTCTCCAGGCCAGCCACCGGCACTTGTCTTGGGGTGTGGTGTCTGGGGGAGCTGCAGGCAGAGACCCTGGCTGGCCATGCCCCGGGCCACGTCCTGGTCCGTCACCTGCTTGTGGCGAAGCCTCGGCTGAGGCATTTCTCAGGTAGCTGCCGAGACGCAGGCTGTGAGGGGCTGGGGCCTCGGAGACACGTCCCCACTCCGACTCAGTCCGTACTTCTCCCCAGCTTGTCCCCAGTCCTGGGGGCCGATCCCACATCGGGGCTGATGCTTCCGGCCCTCACCCGGTGCCTGGCCTCCTCCAGCTGCTCTGGAACACGACGGGGACGGCGAGCGTGACGGTAGAGGACAGAGACAGGCAGGATCTCAGACCCCAGGCGCGACCGCACGGCCAAGACGCTGAGTTAGCCCCAAACAGTGGCGTGTGCCCCTTTCAGAAGGCTCTTCCCGAACTCACAGCTGCAGATTTCCTGACATCAACCAGCCTTAAATTACCAGAGGGAAGCTCGTAAAGGCTATAAGCAGGTAATTGTGGGAAAAGCCAAACCAACGACCGGAACATGAGGAAAGATGCCTTGTCACTAGTTGTGAGGTGAATTACCCTGAGACCCGAGACTGGGGCAGGGCCTGGGCCTCACTTGGAAATAGGGTATTTGCCGATGCGGCCGGAGCGAAGACAAGGGCTCGGGCGGGTCCTGGTCCCGTGCGCTGTGTCTTCACAGGAAGACAGAGACCCGGGGAGAAGGACTTGGGGCGACGGAGGCAGAGGTGGGAAGGGGGCAGCGGTGAGCCAAGGATGGCTGACAGCCACCGGAAACCGGGTGGGCAAGGAAGGTCCTTCCCTAGAACCTGTGGGCGCCTCACCAGACTGCCGGCCTCCAGGCCTGTCGGCCAGCACAGACGCCCATGGATGTGGGTTGTGGACGTGGCTTTGGGGGTGTGGTGCGTTGTGGCCGGAAGCGTCTGGGGGTCATGCCGGAGAAAGCCCAGAATTCCCGAAGAGAAGCCCAGCGGGAACACAAGGGGCACCGGTGCCGCTGGCTCTCGGGAGGAGAACGCAGGGGAGAGGCTCCTACTGCCGGCAGAGGGCCAGCCGCCGCTGAGGGCTGGAGGCCAAGGTCGGGCCCTGGTGGGTGCGGCCGGGACGGGGGGGGGGGGGCAGAGAACCTGGCTGAAGCGTGTCCCACCATCGGTGACAAACGGGCTTTGTCCCGAGGGGCTGAGGTTTCCAGACGGAGGGCACGAGGTGCGTCTGGTTTCTTCCTGCTTTCCTGGTAAAGCACGGGAGGAAGGGAAAGTGACAAGGGAAAGGGAAAGCCGACAAGCTGGGACACGGGATGGCCTTGCCCTCGGGGCGAGAAGGTGACTCGGCGGGGCTGGTGCCCCGAGGACCGCGTGCAGGAAAGTAAGTGCGTTTTCATCACTTGCATCCATGCTTTAATTTTGTTGTTTTATAAATGGGCGTGCCCCGTGTACGGTCATGTTGTCGGCGGTAGAAGCAAAGGCCGAGGAAACTTTCTGGGAAGGGGCCCTGCGCTGTCTAACAAGGTCATGATGGAAACACCCGGCCCTGCACCTCAGCCCGGAGCCGCTGGTGGCTGGACCCACCCCAGCACTCGGAGCTCAACCTTGTTGAAATGAAGAACAAAACACTGCGTTTACAGTAGCGGCACGAAAATTCGTTGTTTTAATTGTGGAGAAATATGTAAAACCTCCCTGAAAATTGCTTTAAGAAGACCCAAATAAATGAAGCACTACCCTATACCCACGAGAGGCAAGTCCGTGTCCTCACAGCTGGTGTGTGAGCCCTGAGCTAACAGGCACGAAAAGTCACCATCGAGCTGGAAAGTCACCGTCAGGCCACGCACAGGGGAGCTGGGGCAGCCCACCCTCCCCCACAGGGAGCCACCGAGAGCCGTGAGGAGGCCCCCGGAAAGCGTGTTCTCCCGTACGTGGTTTCAGGAGCAGGTATCGGACGTGCATTCGGAAAAATAGAATATGAATCTGTATTTTGAACCATTCGGTGAAATCAATCCTGATAGCGATTTAAATGCAAATGTAACCGTTGACATTTTTATTTTGTTTTCTTTTATTTTAAGATTCTATGTATTTATTGAGAGAGAGAGAATGAGCGAGAGAGATCATAAATGGGGGGAGCAGCGGGGGGGGGAGTCTCCCCATTCAATGGGGAGCCTGACTCGGGCTTGATCCCAGGACCCTGAGATCATGACCCGATTGGCAGGCAGATGCTTCACTGACTGAGCATCCCGCCCAGGTGTCCCCCGTGGACGTTTTAAAAACAAAAATGGGAGAGTGTTTTATGACCCAGGTTAGCAGGAAATTATACAGAAAATTGGCAAATTCAAGTACATCCAAGGTCAAAGCTACCAGTCCTCATAAAACACATAAGGCAATGAAAATACGCCTGAGAACCACGAGAATGTCTAACACAGGAGGGTCAGTGTCTGGAGCGCGGGAGCTCCACGAATCGAATAAATGGTAACGACCCCATGAAGAAAAGACAAGAATGGACAGAAGACAGTCCCTCTCAGGTGAGCGAGAACAGCAGGCACCTCAGGCGCGCAGGCGCGGTCTTCCTCAGGAGCTGGGGGCGAGACGGCGGGTGTCCCCACTCACCCAGGACGGGCCGTCCCCGGTCAGACGCCGGCGGGGCTCCTCCAAGGGGGTTTCACGACGTGGGATCAAGTACGTGTTCGCGCTGTCATCCAGGCATATTTCCGTAAGGAGAAAATTCAAAGCGACCTGCTCATGGGAGCAGGGATTGTCATCGTTTGTAAGGCCTTATCATGGCTGAAAAACACGGGAGCCCCTCAGAGTTCGGAAGGAGGGTGCAGAGGTATTTTTATGTGTCGCACGATGTCGCATTTGCGTCCGTGAGGGAGAATGGACCTCGGAGGCTGGAAACACGATTCCGCGCACAGCAGAGGTGTGTGGAAGGGTTAAGAGGAAGACGATGGAAGAGATAAATCTTTCCGACGAAAGAGTGGGGTCGCAGGGGCGCGGTCCGGGAGCTTCGTCACCCCGTGAGGACCGGCTCACTCATCGCTGCGCACGGCTCTCCCGCCCCATGAGAACCCTCCGTTCCACCAGAGCAGCGCCCGGGGATTCCGAGTGTGGGCGGGTGGGGTCCAGTACGGCCAGACTGACGGAAAATAATGCGTCTTAATCTGTCTATTCTTTGAGGAAAAAACTCAGGTAAAAGGATAAACTACGTTTTAACATCAGTCCTTCTCAAACGGGAATCTGCTTTTCTAACCGGACTTCCCCCAGTGTCACGCTGGATCGCAGAGCCTGATTGCTCCGGGCCGGGTGGGCCCCGGCACCTGCATTTCCAGCAAGCCTGCAACGGCGCTGACGCACCACGCACGAGGAGTGGGGCTGCCCAGACCCCGCGGGAGGTGAGGACTTCGGTCCTTTTCCAGGTCAGAACAGGGATCTGTTCGAGTAAGATCAGACAGGATCCACCGAGGGGCTCCTGGGTGCTGCTGCTGCCGAAGCGTCTGACCTTTGGTCTCGGCCCCGGTGGGATCTCAGGGTCGTGGGATTGAGCCCCAGTCAGGGTCCTTGTGGTCATGGAACCTGCTTGGGATTCTCTCCTTCCCTCTGCCCCTCATACCCACTCTCTCTCTCTCTCTCAAAACAAAACAAAACAAAACAAAAACACAAAACTGGACCCACTTCTCCTGCTGTAAACCTAGACCATTTCCAAATGGTTCAGATTTAAGTGTGGGAGACGGACCCATAGGAGCGTACGACCCCTACGAGTTATTTAACAATTTATGATGCAAAACGGAGAAGCAGCAGAGAAGGGTCTGATCATACTAAAGCGCCTGCATCTTAAGAACATGCACAGATGACAAATTGGGGAACTATTTATGACATATTACACAGAAAGTATTGATATCCCCCCAATATAAGGACCGCTAAAAACACAGACTATGAAGACCAATAATGTGGGAAAACTCACTCGGCTTGATGAACAGGCTGTTCACAAGGAAGGACAGCACAGACGAGAGCTAGAATGCCGTCCTTCTCTCAGAGAGATGAGCGAGCTGCCGGCGATCGGAGACGGCGCCCTTCACAGTGGTGGTGGGAACGGGGCAAGCCCGAAGTTTGCCCCTCTGCCCAAGACCTAGTTGTTTATTGAGACACAAAGCAATTCTGTTCCCAGGGATTTTGCCCCATGAGCGAAGATCCTGGAAGACATTTTCACAACAGCAATGAGGTCCACGGAACCCGGGAGGACAGCCCAGATGACCATCCCCAGCGCTCTGACCGCAGAAAGAAGGCATCGCTACACAGGGGGACACTATGTGGTGAAGAATGAATGAGAGATCTTCTCTAGCACATATTAAGGGAAGAAGCCAGGAGAGAAAGTGCTTATTTTGCTTATATTGGAAAAAAACGAAGTGAAAAATCATGCATTGGCTTCCCGAGGGCTTATCATTCAGCCGCGACTGTTCCTGATTCACGACGCGTCTTGTGTTATCGGAACTTCCCGCTTCCCAGATGTGGTGAAGGAAGATGTCAGGTGCTGGTTTCTAGGCCTGCCGGGAGAAGTCACCACCAGACAGGGGTCTTACGACAGCAGAGCAGCTGGCGTTGGGGAGAAAGGCGTGGAGGGCTGGATCCCTCCAGAGGCTCTGGGGCGGTCTGCCCGGACCCTCTCCGGCACTGCAGTTGCCTGGTGCCCGGTGTTCCCTGGCTCGTGCACGCCTCACTAGGTCCCCCGCCTGCCCCCGCAGGGTGTTGTCCCCTGTCTTCTGTGGCCAAACCGTCCTCTTCTTACAAGGGCACCAGGGATATGCATTGTGCCCACACAGTGCGAGTGTGACCTCCTGTCTGGACCCTAACTGGATCCCATCTGCAAAGACCCTCCTTCCTTTTTTTTTTTTTTTTTGTTTTAAGATTTATTTATTTACTTATTTGAGAGAGAGAGAGAGAGAGAGAGAGCGAGTGTGCATAAGCAGGGGGAGCAGAGAGAGAGGGAGAAGCAGTCTCCCGGAGCAGGGAGCCTGATGTGGGATTTGATCCAAGGGCTCTGGGATCATGACCTGAGCTGAAGGCAGACGCTTAACCGACCGAGCCACCCAGGCGCCCCAATGACCCATTTTCCAAATGAGGTCACATTCACAGGCCCCGGGGGTTAGGACACCAATGTGCCTTTCAGGGAAGTAATTCTACTGACTCCAGACATCATATTATTCCATTGTACTTTTGCATATATTTTAATTTTTTATAGCAAAAATTTTAAAAACAGGAGCTATAGAAACGACGATTGCATTATACGTAAATTTGTAATTGTACTATAACGTATCGGTAGTAAATTTAAAAGTAGACGCTTTAAAAGAGTTGCGCAATTATTAAAAACTAATGCAATGCTTATACCGCCTGCTTCTCCTTGGACAAGTCGGCAGTGAACCCTTTCTTGACCCTCTCCATGGGATGTTATGATTTCATGTGGCCTCATGGCAAGGCGCACACCAGGACAGGGGCATCATGGGAGGGTGCTCGTGGGTGGGTGGGGCGGGCTCCGTGGAAACCGAGTGCTGCCCCACCGTGCTTCACCTGTCTTTTAGCAACGCCCTGACCGCTGGGTGCTCGGGTGCACCTGGGAGACCACGCTCTGGGTCCTGGGATGCTGACCCCGGGGAGTTGGGCGCCCCCACGGCTCACCCCCGCGGTGCCCTGCTGTCTCTGCCACACACCTGTGCTCTAGTAATTCTCGTGCAGTCATCACTGAGCCTGGCGCTTTTCTGAACTGTCAGTGTTAAAGCAGCAACTGAGGCTCGGGAAGAGAGAAACGTGAATTCTGAAGCTACAGTTCAAGGTCAGGAAAGGGCTTCGCCGCTTGGCAGAACTCACACGTCCCAGAAACACCGCACCTCGCGGCTCACACGGTTTTATCATTTCTAAGTTTGCTTATTTTTTCACTGTTTTCCACTCGAAACACAAAAGCTCTGAAGGATCGTCATGTAGATAGACCCAACTCTGTGTTGCTTCCGTGCGTGTGATCGCCGTCACCGTGTCCATGCCGCCGCCGTGTGGACACAGGCCGCCCCACACCCAGAGGGACCTGCGGGCACCCCGTCCTCACAAGCACCCGTGGGGAGGGAAGGAGCGCACATCCCCGGGCCGCACGGACAGGAGCCCACGCGAAGTTCTCGGAATTGAGGTCCGTGTGAGTACAGTTTCACGAAAGAGCAGAATGAAAAACATCCTAATGTGAAGCTTCTATATATTATCAACCTCAGTCGTAGCCTCGCCGGTTCTCTGAGACTCAGCAACCAGCAGCTTTCTCGGCAGGGAGTGTTTCGTTCTCAGCATTAGTGAAGCCCCAGCACGAGAGACGAAGACAGAGCCTGGGCGGCTGGTCCCCCCCCGGCCCGGCCGGGTGCGCTGCGGGCCACCCAGAGCCACCGGACTCGGAGACTGGGTGGAACCCGCAGTCCCCAGCTGCTGCTTCTTTCCCCAGGGACTGTTTCCGTGGGGGCAGTAGTGGGGCCGAGTGTACATTTTTGCATGAACGGACAGACGTCCTCAGTTGCCTCCCAGAGTCTCGGTGGCATCCGGCGAGGCCGCGGTGTGAGCCGCCTCCCCAACAGCGGCTTACACGCTCGGCCCCACCCTCTCAGCGCCCAGCCCTGGCCCCCACCCCTGCGCTGTGTCAGGAGGTGAGAGGCCTGCCCGACACCTCTCAGCAGACCACACTGCTGATGTTTTTAGGGAGAAGGCATAGGAATGTGCAATAGCCCAGTCACACAGCCGGTGTCTCAGTGACCTTCGGGTGACCTCACGGGGCCGGACCTCCCAGGGCACCAACCTGTCGGCCTCCCTGGCAGCGGGCTCTGAACCAGTGACTCATCTGTAGAGGAGAGGGAGCTTCTGCTGGCGCGGCCCTCTGGGCATCGGTGCGGTTTCTGCTTGTCATTTCCTCCCCGCTGCTCTGTCAGACACTTAATATTTCATGCTGGTAATTAGCAAATTCTCGTTATTTAGTGCTAATTTTAAATATTCCGTCTATTTTTGTCGGATGCTTTTTCGGTAAATAAAATAACCGTAATTTCTTCTAAATGTTCACTCTATTCATTCCGTTTACAGTCCCAGGATCGCGATCGCCGTGAAGTCGCTCTGTTCGCGGGTGGCTCGGGGGCACTCACTGGTTTCCCCGCCTCACCGCCCGGCCGGCATCGTGTACTGCACACCTACTACGTGCCTGGCACGAGGTGGGGGGACGGAGGGGAGGAGCTCCTGGCCCGGCACCAGGGGTGGGCAGACCCGAGATTGAAGGGGCAGAAAGGGACCAGCTGTGTTTAAGGCGCTGCTACGGGCCAAGGGATTTTCTTACGATTTCTGTGAATTAGTTTGCATTTCCCCAGTTTCGTGGATGAAGAAACAGAGGCAGAGGAGGAAGGAAGCTGGTGGGTTTGATGCCCCCCTTGTGCTCATGTGCAGTTCGAATCTATCACACCGCCTCAGAGTTTATCTCTAAATTCCCTCAGATCCCACGGATGCGCACGTGTGGCCTCTCGGCGGCCCTCAGCTGGAGGCTGCTCTGCCCCCGGGGACACGGCCGATGTCTGGACACAGTGTTGGTTGTCATCACTGGGAAAGGGCGGCTACTGGTCGGTGGGAGGGGCCCGGGTTGCCGCCAAACACCCTGCCCGGGCAGAGCGCCCACAGCCAAGAAGCCCCGCGCCGAGCGGAGGTGCGCCAAGGTGAGGGGCCTCGGCCCGCGCGCCCCCTGCCCTTCTCCCGCCGAGCCCCCGCAGTCAGCGTGGCTAACGGCCGGCGTGAGTCTTTCCCAGCCTGTCTCTGCAACGTTCAAACCCGCACTGGGTCTCTGGCCTCCTTCCCCATGGACTTCGGGTTCGAGAGGCTCGTGCCGTGGACACAGGCCTGCGTGTTTGCTTCTCCTGCAGTTGTTTTGGACCTTCCTGTCAGAGCCCTCGGTCTTCCCGGGGCTCAGCAGGCGCCGCTCCCAGGCCGGGCGTGCGGACCGAGGCGTCTGCGTGGTGGAGGTGAGCTTGGCGTCCATTTCTGAAGCCGTCGCCTGCCTTGCCTGGGCGCAGGCACCCCACACTCTGTATCGTCACGTCTGCCTGAGGTCCTGGGGCAGCCTAAGGAGGGCGATCGCTGTCTCCGCCTGGCTCACGCCAGCCGGCCAGCGGGCCCCAGGCTCCGTGGGAAAGGCCCCAGAGGTTGGTAAGCAACAGACTGGTTTGCCCTCCCACGGAGCCCACCGCACCAAAGCGAGGGGGGAGGCCATTTCTGCCGGGAGCCCGAACGCACGCAGAAAGTACCACTGAGCATCTTAGAATTGGGTCTTACAGTCTCTATCATCCACCGTTTGGGTCAGTGGGACTGGGCTCCCCGGGGACAAAGGAGGTGGCAGCGGCAGGACTGGGCTTCACGTAAGGCCCAGAAGGGGGCGTGAGCTCCTTTGTGTTGTGCGCACATGGCCACAGGCCGGTGCAGAAAGCCATCCGTGTCCCGCTTTCCCGCTAGACCAGCCTCCGCGAACATTCACACCCTCGCTCTGCTTGGCCCTCAGCGGTGGGACAACATCTTCATGGGCCCACAGCAGAGCCGGGACAAGGCACTGCGGCCACCAGCGCCCGAAGATGCCGTCCTGCCAGAGCCTGGCAACTCGCACCCTGAGCTGACGCTCCCCGTGCAGACTTCCTCACACGCCATCAGGGTCCCTGGGCAGCTCACGGTGGTGAGAACCCCGGTCTGCACCAGCAACAGCAGAGCGAGACACTTGGGTGGACCCCCCACGGACCCACGAGGGTCTGCAGGCTTGAGAAGCCGGGGCGCGGGGCCCACCTCTCTGCGGCGCTCCCCAGATCTTCCCTTCGCACCAAGGCTCCGCCTGTCTCCTCCGTGTCCTGTTCACGCACAGTGTTTTCTACGCCGGCCACAGAGGCGTGTTCCCCTCTACAGCCCAGGGAGCACAGCCTGGGAGCCTCATCCCCCAAACTGAAATTGATTGAGGCAGCATGGAAGGTTTTTAGGACACTATGTTCATTATTTTAAATTTCTCAATTAACTCCTTTTGTCTTTGGTGGTACCACCCTTCCAAACAGCCCTCACACTTACGGCAAACCGGCAAACCTAATAGAGATCGGCCTCATGATAGCAGCAGAAACCACTCCAATCACCCATTTCCTGCTGCTCTGAAAGAGCGCAGGCACTTCCCGACAGTCTCTCTGGCGGCCCACTGAGACCCTTCTAGGAAGTACTCCGGAGAGAGTGTCTGTGTCGTAAGCGTAGCGAGAGCGGTGCCGTGGAAACAAATCACCGTTGGCAAAACAGATTTAAAGTCCACGAAGCAGTCGCCCTCGCGCATCTGTGCAAGCCTGAGGGCTCCCGGGCAGCAGCGGCCATGGAGGCAGTCAGGAGGGGGACCCTCCGTCAGGGAGCCCCACAGTGGCCTCTGCCCTCCCTTGTCTGGTCCTCGGGCTCGCCTGTGTTCGGGAGAAGAGACACCTGTGCTTTTCCTTTCTGAGTTCAGCACGAGGACAAGAAGTAGTATTAAATGGGTAGTAACAACTAGCGTTGTTCAGCGCTCACGGCGCAACTTGGACCGGGCAGCGGAAGTGCCAGAGAAGTACAGGACCCTTCTCCGACAGAGGGAGGGGGCTGAGAGCAGAGCCCTCGTGACCACCTGGGTCTCCATCCCCTACGGAGCAGAGCCCAGACCACCAGACCCCAGACTCTGCCTTGTGGATGGAAATGTGGGCAGAACCTCTGTGCTGGCCTCATCCCAGTGGGTCGGGAGCGAAGTCCCCAGGGCCTACACGCCCCCACTCCTGGCCTGGGACCCGGTCCTGGAACGGCGGCAGAGACCGTGGTCTCCCCATCCTAAAGCTCACTTGACAATGGCCCCCGGGACGTGAAGAAGCTGTGAGTGGTTCCCGGCAGCATCGGGATCGAGAGCACAGCTTTCCTCACCTGGAAGCACCTGTCACTCCTGCTCTGAGACCACACTGCCTTTCTGGGGCTGCACAGACTGTGCAATTCTCTGGGGATGAGTTCAGTTTCCGTTTCTATCACTTATCCTGTGACGGTCAATTATCGATCTCGGTGGGCCTCACTTAACCAGCATGGACACAGGGACGGCACCCAGAAAGAGTAATGTGCCCCCGGCCCCTGATTACGAAGAAAACGCTTTGTTGCTTTTTCATCCTGACTTTGGGTCTCCCAGGGCACCAAATTTCCATAAGCGCTTACGGCCATGGAGCCCACGTCCCACGTTCCCTAACATCTGCAGGCAGATGTCCCGATCTCTTCGGAGCAAGTGTTCCAGGTCCTGTTGCTGTGGCAAGTTTTATCTAACGAAGGAAATGGGTTAGAGGCTTTCTGCTCTCATTTTAGTGGAGGATTTTGCCTTTGGCTTCTGTGAAGGAGCGAGTTCCCAGGTCTGTTGCCCTGGGCAGTGTGTGGCAGAGCGCATCCCACGAAGACAACTCGGCATTTTGCCTCTGACTCACTCTGTCTGTTTCGAGTTTTGACCCTTGTAGGGGACGGAGTATTGGGACAGAGACGCGGGGAGCGCTGGAGAGATGGCGAAACTAACACAGCAGACGTGGCTTACCTCGCGTACAAGGGGCCCGTTCACTTTGTCTCACTGCAATATTCCCCCCCGGTGATGTTCATTATTTCCAGAGTAAGTTTGGTTTATTGGTGGATATAAATTTTTAAACATAATTTTGCCTTGGACAAAATCCATGACTACCCAAGGGGACAAACATTCTTTGGAAGGAGATGCACATAAATGAGTAGTTTTATCGAGCCTGAATAATGACTCAATTTTGATGCCGTATGAGCATGGTCAGGCCCTTGGCGCTCCAAGCTCATGCCGCAAGCTCACCTGCCCTCACTCTGCCTTCTGCGGGCACTTGGGATCACACCTGCCCTCTGCAGGGCACCTGTACCTGCAAAGCTGATGGAAAGTAAAAACAGCAAGGTTGGTCGTAGGTCTGCTTCCTATTTTATCTAATTAAAAAAATTGTCTTGCCACCCTGAATCTTCCTGTAGCTGTGAAACAGGCTCATTGCACTGAACATGAATTCATCACATCACAAAACCAGCAACGATCCATTATTGTGTTAAACTGAGGTAATAAAAGCTTTATGTCCTTTTCCCAGCGTGAGTTACATACGAAGACCGCCTCCTGGAAGACGGAATGAGTTTGAATCACCGCATTTCGTATTCCAGCTGACAGAACCACATTAGCCATCACACAGCTCAGTCTTTGCCAAACGGGCTTTCTGACGACAGGTCCGACCAGCACAAGCACATCACTGTCACAGAACAAGGCTCTAGGACTTGGCAGTGGTTGGATTTCTCCCAAGGTAATCTAATTACTCTAACATCTCAGGACCTAGAAATATATCCAGTATGCAGTCCGCATCATAAGTGCATAATAAATGAGATGCAAATCTAGTAAATTCATCTATAGTTCATTTTATGGTTATTAAGTTCCCAAGGGGTCATAACTGACTTATTTATCAGGGATCTCCAGAAGCTGGCGTGATGCCTCCCGCAGGGGCTGGGACACAGGATGCTTCTCCACGAAGGACACGAAACAGGACTGTGAAAGCAGGTGGGAAAGGCGATTTCTCTCTCCGACCACACTGCCCCGTAGCCCCACCCCGGTAACCACCGGAAGACGAGGAATTAAGCGCTCGTCTGGTTTAAGTGCAAGGGCTTCCAGTCAGCATCCGTGAGGCTTCCTCATTTCTCATGAGTTTCCTTTAACAGCCAAAGTTGAAAAGATGACGTCGGAATTTAAAAAGACGATCTGGTAGCTAGTTAGCTAGCAGACTAAATTCTGTCAGCTTAACAACTACGGTCACTTGCTAAAAGCTATTGAAAAATAAATCTGTACTTAGTAAAGCGGGACTGTGGCAAAATAGCGAATGTGATGGGTGAAGACAGACACGCAGGGAAGGAAGAAGCCGAGCGGCGGGGAGTCTGACCTGCCCGTCCCCCTCTGTCCCAGGTGAGAAGGCAGCTGGCCGCCAGGAGGTGAGTCTATCTGGCAGTAGGCAAAGGTGACAGAGGCTTTGGTGGCCCCATGTGCATGCACAGAGGAGGACTGGCAGGGTGGTCACTAAAGCCAGCGAAGGGCTTCTTTGAAAATAAAATGCATAGTAGTTTACTGGTATTTACTTATTAGGTTAAAATATGCAATTAATTACAACTAATCTATAACATGCTGTTTGTAAGGCGACAGCTGGGCCTTTCTCCACATTTAGTGACTGAACAGGCAAGAGAACATGACCATGTTGTTCTATAAGCTGGATGGCAGACCCCGGGACACACACCTGGGACACACCTGGGACACCCCTGGGACGCTCACCTGGGACACGACTGCACACTCGCCTGCAGATACTCAAGTTGCTTGTCTTTTACTTGTATCGTGCTTTTCCCTGTTTGCTTTTCTTCTCTGTAATTCTCTTAAAAAGACTTTATTTATTTGAGAGGGAGAGAAAGGGAGCATGAGCAAAGGCAGGCAGAGAGAGAGGGAGAAGCAGGCTCCCCGCCGAGCAGAGCGCCCGATGCGGGGCTCGATCCCAGGACCCCGAGACCATGACCCGAGCCGAAGGCAGAGGCTTAACAGACTGAACCCCCAGCAGGTGCCCCTGTAAGTCTCTTTCTTGATTTATGCTCTTGTGCTGTCCATAGAGACCCCCCAGTGATGCTCGTGGGGCTCTTCCTGTTGCAGGACACGCCCGTGTGTCTCGAGGAGACGTTTCTTGATGGCCGCAGCCACGTGGAGCAGTCAGGGCTGTCTTGAAGCCTGAGGGGATTTCATGGACACCACCGCCCTCAGACGCCCGAGCCCCACCGCATGCGCGGGAGAAGACGCTGGTGCTCGCGTCCCTTCGTCTGTGGAACCACAGCTCCTGCGCCTTAACCAGCAGGTGGGGCGGCCCTTTCCGGAGCGCTGAAGCCACCAACGCTGTCTTGGTTTCCTCTCTTGGGATTGCACACTCTGCTGCACGTGTTTGGCGTCCTCGGTAGCCCCTGAGGACGGTGACGAATTTCACCCAAAATCAGCCCTTGCTCTGCTCCCCGGCAGCAAGGATGTCACTCGGGCATTTGACTTGTCCGTTACTGGCCAACTGTACGCAAAACTATGTAACTTCCACATGTGTCTACTGCAAATGCAAATAGTAATACATTTTTAAAAAAGACTTATTTTTTGTAGGCTGCTGTTTTACTTAGCTGTGGAAGCAAGTGATAGAAGACCCCAGGATAAGAACTGGAAAGCAAAATGCGGAAAGAAATTGACCACAGCAGCTCACGTCAGGCTGTTTCCATTTATCGGGGGTTCCAGGCAAGTCATCGTTTCTTCTGCAGGAAGAGGAAGGTCCTAGGTTTGTCCCACACCTCCCCGCCCCCAGGGCTCTCCGCTGAGAAGGGGCATCTCGGCTCTGCCTTCGCCCGGCGGCGACTCCTGCCCGCAGCCCCCTCCCGGCTCAGGTTCCTGAACGTCGTTATCTCTGGACTTGCAAGACCCCCCTCTGAGCGCAGGATCCCGTTTCCTCACGGGGTGACTTTCCTTGGCCAACAGCAGATATGGGAAACCCTGACAACTGCTCGTTCTCAGACAGAAGCGAGTTAATCCACTGAGAAGGCATTTGGCCCCTGGTACGGATGGAATAAGAAACGGACAGAAAGGCTGGAACACCCCAAGGAAGACGAGGCGTGGCCTTTGTCTACACAGCGGAGGTCCCGCTCTGTTCGCCTGGCTGCGGCGCTGGGGCACAGCGGCGTTCGGACTCCAGCAGCGCTTGGGCCTGGCTTCTGTGCCTCTGCGTGATGTTTCTGTCTGTGACATGGACAGTGCAGCAGTGGCAAAAAGGAAATTGTTCAATCGAATGAGTGAAGGTTTTAAGAGCCCCCCACGTGGTCACGGCCCCCACCACTCAGCTCTTGACCAGCCCACTTTCCTCACGTGGCAGCGTTTGCCTGTTTGCCTCTCGGCTAGACAGTCAGCCAGGCAGTCTGCGCGGAGCTGGCCTAGATCTGGATTTGGAAGGGCGCGGGGTTTAGAAAGGGAACGACTAACCTCGGTAAAGGACGAAGTGCAGGGGAGGGAGGTGCGCAGGGGAGTGCAGACCCGAAGGGAGAGAGCTCGCGGCCCTTTGCGGGGCCTGAAGGAAGTGCTCCAGGAGGGGTGGGCAAGGCCGGGGGCTAGGTTTAGGGTTAGGGTTAGGGAGAAATGAGTGCTGCTGCAGACCTTGAGTCTCCGGGACACAGCCCGGACCTCTTCCTGGGGGCAGTGGGCGGCTAGCAGGAAGGGGAGCACGCCACGACCAGGTGAGGGTGTGCGGGAGGCGGAGGCCGCCGCAGGCACAGACATGACATCAGGAAGCTTTTCCCCCCCGGGGTGGTCCAGACTCGGAGCGGGGATGTGGGAGGAGAGCGGATACGCAGCTACGGGAGTTTGGGAGGTGGCTGCACGGGGCGGAGTCGGAGATGACACACACCCTGTCTCGGGTGCTGGCTGACCTGCGGACACAGCAGGTGAGCATCTCGGCTTTGAACTCCCGATGGGGCCGCCAGGACATGCCCAGGAGCACTGAGTATTAGGTTCTCAGACTTAGGAAAGAACATAGGGTTTTATCTTCTGTTTAATGAAGATTAGACAGAATCTTCTAAGATTTCTTCTAAGAAATCTTCTTATCTTCTAACAATTCTTCTGTCCTAGGAATCAGACCTGTTCTCTGCCCCTGAAACCAGGAGTTCATTTCTTGCAAGAGCACTGATGGGCCCATGTGGTTGGACAGTCCCAGTGGGTGAGGATCTGGGAGAGGGCACCAGGGCCCAGAAAAAAAGACCCCACAGGCTCTGAGTCGGTCCTTGCGGTCTCTGAACCCATCACAGAATTTGCCAGAATACGATGGTCTTGTGTCCGTGAAGGGACAGCAAACCTCAGCCTTAGAAGGCGAGCGGGTTCTGCATGTCGGAAATGACAGATGCTCGCTGCAGATGTCTTTGCTGGAGGACAGAGGCTCCTTCCCATTCGGGGATTCAAAACATTAGGAAAGGCCTGAACGTGGTCCCCACCCATGTCTGGAAGAGACAGCAACACCAGCATCGTCTCTTCCTCTCCCGTTTGCTCCGGTTCTGGGGTCCGCGTACACACAGCTGCTCTTTGCAAGTCTGACGGATTTTAATGCGGAAACAGTCGGTTCTCGTGCGACCTCGCGCCCCATGTCCCGACCTCCCTAACTGCGCTTCTTCAGCGTCACTGAGGGATGATTGACAAATAGACTTAAAATATATATATATATTTTAATTTTATTTTTTCAGTGTTCCAGAATTCATTGTTATTCACCACACAATCCGTGCCCTCCAGAATACCCACCACCAGGCCCACACAAACCCCCACCCTTCCCTCCAAAACCCTGTTAGTTCCTCAGAGTCCACAGTCTCTCATGGTTTGTCCGATTTCCCCCAACTCCCTTCTCCTCTCCATCTCCCCATGTCCTCCGTGTTATTCCTTATGCCCCACAAGTAAGTGAAACCATACGATACTTGACTCTCTCTGCTTGACTCATTTCACTCAGCATCATCTCCTCCAGTCCCGTCCATGTTGCTACAAAAGTTGGGGATTCGTCCTTTCTGATGGAGGCGTCATACTCCATAGTGTATATGGACCACATCTTCCTTATCCATTGGTTCAACAAAGCAGGAAAAAATATCCTGTGGAAAAAAGACAGCGTCTTCAATAAATGGTGCTGGGAAGATTGGACAGCTGTGTGCAGAAGAATGAAACCGGACCATTCTCTTACACTGTACACAAAGATAAACTTGAAATGACCTCAACGTGAGGCAGGAATCCATCAGAATCCTGGAGGAACGCGGGCAGCAACCTCTTCGACATCGGCCACAGCAACTTCTTTCAAGACACGTCTCCAAAGACAAAGGAAACAAAAGCGAAAATGAGCTTTTGGGACTTCATCAAGATCAAAAGCTTCTGCACAGCACAGGAAACAGTCGACTTATATTTAAAGCGTACAAGGTAGTGATTTGACACGCACAGTGTGAAGGACCCACAACTCAGTTACATAACACGGTGTCAGCTCACCTCACGTTTTCACCTTTATCGGTGAGAACCAGGCCAGTTCTCGACTAGCACAATTCGAAGTTAGGTTTCGATGGTAATAATGTGCGATTCAGGAATACCTGGTTTCTGTTCTCTTCATGATATTTCTGACTGTGACACGTACAGTGAACAATGGCAAAAAGAAAGATTAAACATTGAGTTTGCGCCTGCGGTAACGCAGCTCAGGGGGTCGTAAGGCTTCACATATCGTCGAAGCCTGGGCTCGCTGCGCACGAGAGTTCTCAAGACAAGAAAGGAGTGATAGGACCCAAAGGTAAAGATAGACAGAGACAGAAGCAGAGGTAGGAAGGAGGGGGTGTGCCGACCTTCTCCCCTGTGAGCTGTGCCCTTGGGCAGTTCGGCCGTGTAGACGGAGGAGAAGAGAGAGACCCGGCAGCGTCCAATCCGTCGGCAAAGCTGACAATCGGCATCTTGTCCTCGGACCCAGTATATTCCAATTTCTTCTTGCTGGGGAAGAACGAGGGGGATGGAGACTACCTTCTCCCCGGGTTGGCAGACGCGCCCTCTCGCGGGGGTGTGACGCCGCCGCCTGTAGCCCGTGAGCCCCTCCTTCCCCAGAGTTACCGTCAAGCCTTCCAGGGACACCGCACCTGAGTGTCGGCTGCGGTAAGCCGAGCCACAGGAAAGGGGCCGTGTTCAGGGTATAATTACAAGTATAGGCTCTCCAGAAAAATGACCAAAGAGAGCAAACATCTTTGGAGTAAATGGGCATTCAGGAGCTCAGATGCGTGATTGTTCCGGCGTTTTGCTAGCCTTGCAGCACGCTGACAACATTAGCAACAGCTCAGGCCTCCGGCTCTGATGCCTCCTTTTCACTACTGCCGCGGCAGCTCCACTGTGCTCTTGCCTCTGCTGTGGACGGACGGTGCTTCGCGCTCGAGATGTGACTGATACGCGGTAGACGCTCGCACGTCTCAGATGTGCACTGAGAGGGTTACCGGAGAACGGGACTTCAACGAGAGCAGTTTTTCCCGGTGCTTATCCGACATTTCCCGTACAGGGTTGGCTCCAGTCAGCGGCTCTGGGATATGCGCTCAATCACAGCATCATATAATCCACGTCTCGTGGAGTTTTTGGTGCTATCACATGACTCACGATCCAGTCACTTCAACATTCATGTAAATTTTAGTCTCATTCTTCTCCATCTTCCCAATGAGTCTCAACTGAAAGTCAAAGTTTTCCATTATTTTTAGAAGGAAATATATCTTCCTGGGGGAATATCCCCATTCGGGGCTCAATTTTACACACTGGATTTTGGTTCAGCGTAGTCGTGTACGTACGTTAAATTCACGCATGGAGCTGTTTCCCCCACTAACATTTCTGACATGATTAATACGTGTAATGTCTGTAATTATCACATAATTAATACCTGAAATTCAGAAATAAATGGTTTCCTCTCAAACATTTCGGTAGCTGGGTGTCTTAGCTCGTGACCTACAGACCAAATGGGGTGTCACTTACACAACAAGAGACCTGCTCCCCGGAAGGCTGGTGATTCTCGCGTAGAAGGGACTGTGGTGAGCCAAGAGTCAGCCCCGCGTGGCGGTGCAGGCTGTGTGGCGTGCCCTGCAGGCCTCCCTTCCCACCACGCCATCGGAGGTGGCCATCGGAGCCGGCCGGTGGTGAGGAGACGCACCAACTCGCTGTCCTTCCCCAGACGCCTCCCACATTTTGTCTTGCTCAGATTTATAGTTTCCGCAGAACTGGAAGTACAGCCCCCAAGCTGCCCGTGCACACTCACCCACGAGCTCTTCTGTGACTCGTCCACTGCAGGGGGGAGGCCAGGGAGGGCCGACCTCACCGTCCAGGGAGCTGTGACCGCCGTCGCTGCTCAGGGCCCGTCACCCGCTGGTCTTCGTGGTCCACCACGAGCTCCGTCCGTGCGGGACCTGCGCGGGTCTCGGTCGCTCGCGTGTCTCGGCCGCTCGCATGTCTGTAGAGCTCGGCTCACATCCGGCGTTCAGTGAACATTTGCTCCGTGAATGACTACGACGTCCATTCGGGATTCAATAATGAACTTTGGGGGCAGGGCTAGCATTCCAGGGGTGAACTAAGAAATCGGCTTAAACACGTATATTCTTTAGTAATTTCAAGTCTTCCAGGCTTGAAGACATTCTAGGACTGCGTTTGTGTTCTTTCTCATCTCCGAAAAGACCCACAGAAGAGCCACGAGAGAACGTGGGCAGCACTAAACAGCTATTGTTGAATCTGTTCACGGGGCCGGCGGCACGGTGCTTCTGCTCCCGAGACCAGATCCCACAAGGTGGTTTCCACCGACCCGCAGACGCCGGGGCCGTCCGCTTACAGGACAGCACCAGGGACAAAACCCTGTTCCCTTCAGATTTGTTTGCTCCGCAAAGAATTATTTTTGTTGGGATTCGTACAAAACACAACCTTTTCTTTGCTTTGTTTCCCTCTCTCCCGCCCCCTCCCCCTTCCTTCCTCTTTCCCTCTTTCTCTCCTCACCTGGCTCGTGTGGTTCCGCCAATTGCGTGGACTCCCCCTCCTCTGCTCTTCCTTTCCAGACGCCGCTACGTGGTCGGAAAATACTTCGGCGAATGCTCAGGAAAGCACAGTCCGCACGGCCTCCGGCTGGACTGCCTCTGCCCTGCTCTGAGTTCTCCGCCACAGTCACAAATGCTGGAGTAGAGAACGGGACTGACCCTTGCGGAGTCAGACGCCCAGCAAAGGCCCCGTCACCTGTGGACATGTCACAATGTGTATGCGTGATGTCCCTTGAGAGGGCACGTGAGTGACCATCAGAGACCGGCAAAGGCCATGAGTAAGCACACAAGAGGTCGGCGAATGTGGCATGCACGGGTGATGGCGAAAATCCGTCAGTTCACGTGGGGAGCGGCAGAAGCTGACCTAAGCCGGGTAAGGAGGACGGAGGGGCATGGTGGGGGGAGGAGGTGGGGGTGGCCGGTGCACACTACTGTGGACGGACACTCAGCTTCTAGAGAGCGCAGCCTGCCGGGGTGGCGAGGGGCGGCCCGCGGCACGCATCTGCTCCTTCTTGGTCCGTCTGGCTCCTGTTGAGCTCAGACGGACCTCAGCATCCGCCCCAGGACAGGGCTGGCCGTGAAGGCAGGGTCTGCCCCCTGAGGGGGCTCAGAGGAGCCAGTGCAGCTGTGGGAGCGTCCCAGGGAGAGAGGAGGTGCGCTGACTGAGCCTGCCTGCATGTGGTCACCAGAGCACCGGCCAGGAATGAGCACGGTCCGGCCGGCGGCACCGACGGGAGCTCACGTACGCTTGGACGACAGCCCAGCCTCAGTCTCCCTGTGTGGGGATGCGGAGCCACCAAGTCCGATTCTGGACCCAGGCTTTTTATTAATTAGTGGATCCATCAAATCAGTCTGAGTAAGTGAGAATTCGTCCCCATTTTCCCTGCTACTGTAACTTTTTCAGATCCTGGAGAGTAGTTGCTCATAATGATTTTTTGGTTTTAAATGGCCACCGAGGAGAACATCCCGGGCTCTGCATAACCAATATTCACTTTTAGAGTTATTGATTATAAATTAATGTATTTCACTTTAGAATTTGTAGAAAATAAGAAAAACCAAACCAAAGGAGGAGAAACAATTTCATTAACAAAAGGTAAGTCCTTATTCACCTTTCTGCACGTTTTTCTCTCTCTTTCCACACACATCCATATTTATACACAATTTTTGCACTTTTATGAGGCTTTCTACTATGAATTAGTATTGAAGATATTAATACTAATGTGATTTTATGTGGGCAGACATGTCAACTTAATATAAATGCAGTAAAAGTAAAGCTCAAAGTGTTGCTTGAAGGCGAAGAAAGGCCCAGGAGTGCAGAACCCAGAGGTTCACCGAATGTTTCTGACCACCTGCCAGGGAGCCTCCAGGATACCCAGGCTGGAAGACAGACGTGCAGACAGATGGCAGGGACGCAGAGTGAAGCGGGTCCTCTGGGAAGTGTCCGCGCCGAGATGGTTCCCAAAGAACCTCCTGCTGGCAGGAAACCGTCAGTGTTTTTAGGGTTGAAGAGACACAGGCTCAGACCCGGGGGCCGGGAGACGGAGAGTCACTGGCAGAAGAGCTTGGGGCTGGAGGTGAGAAGGGGACGTCGCCAGCAGCAGGGGGAGAGCACTGCGTCCGCAGGCAGGGGCCCGTCCAGCAGCAACCTGGGAGGACACCGCACTGCCGAGGGAAGCTACTCTCCATGTCTGCATTTAGAATGAAAACGGTGTTTCTTGAGAGGATGCATCCCGCGCCAGCCAGTGTGTCTGCACATGGGGCAGGACTGCGTCGGCCCAGCCGACCGTCGGCGGCAGCCGGTGGGTCTGTATGGGGATTCACCTGATGCTGGCGCCGGCGAGGGCAGGTCTTTGCCGTTAATTCTCACCCAGTGGATCAGTGGCTGCCAAATGTTTTTTGACTGCACCCTCCAGCTGTTTCTAGATGTGTTCATTTCAGAGTGGTTTCCAATATAATTTTCATTATAAAAAACACAAAGAAAAGATCTCTGAAGAACAAGGTAAGAAATCATTCTAAATACTGTGATATTTTCTTCTTGAGGCCCTTTCAAGAGCTGGTGATGCACACGGGGGGTGAGCGGCAGGAGGGGCGGGAGCACGGTCTGGTCCACTGGGCCCCTCCGCTCTCCCGGCGGGACTGTGTTCACCAGGACTACAACTCTGCACACGGGACCTCCACCAGTTTGTGTTTTTCCCCCTAATTTCCCACCTAGGATACAAGCCTGTGGAGGCGCAGTCAGGTGGTGTCATCTTGTGCCCCGTGGGCCCTGGACTAACTGAGCATCTGAGGGAGGGAAAGGGAGCCGCACGTGTTCAAGGCCAGTGCTGAGTCGCACTGAGAGTTTCCCGACCCGACGTGATCGAAGGCCCAGAAAAATGAGGCACACGTCTGGGGTGTGCCACGTACAAGAAGCAAAACCTGCACTTTAAAATACAACCTGCCGATCTGTGATTTTTGGCTTCTCCTTCTAGCAGAATTTGTTCAGTTCTACAATCCTTTGAAGTCAACTAAATCCAAAAGGGAACGTTTCAGATGCCTCGTTGCGCAGTAGACTTGTGGGGTATAGTAACTTCCAGTCACGTGGTTTAGCCAATATTCCAACAACCTCCCAGATGCCGTGGACTTCTTAACTCCTCAGGTAATTAAGGTTGGCTTTGCTGAATTACTTCACTGACCTGCGGATTAAGGTGGCGTAAGGAAGCAGCATATCCTAAAGGACTGAATTCGGGGCCCACAGTAGACGGCCCCGTGGAAGCCTCAGTGCAGCTAGCCTGTGGTCCGAGAAAAGTCACATCTGTGGTCTGATTTCAGTTTTTGCTTGTAAGCCGGGGGTGGCAGTACCAGCAGGGATAATGTAATTAGGCCAACATGTTTCCAGCATCACATGCTCAGCACCACAGAGGATCATCCACCCATCCCCCCTTTCCCGAGCTCCTCTTGCTGGCAGCGCTGGCCTGTGGCAGGCCCTCGACGGTAGGACACAGGTGACGCACAGTGAGCGTAGGGGACTGGAGGAGACTCTGATCGGAACGACAGCCACGGTGTCCGCGAGCATCTAGGGGCTGTGCGGCTCGTTCACCCTCACGGCGACACTGTGATACGCGCTCTGCATCCTTCTTCATAAATGAGTGAGGAAGTGTTATAATCTTGTCCTAATTTACAGCCAGACCTAACGTAAGATACACCTGACACCAAGATTTTCTGTGTAATTCTAGTTAATTCTGCCTAAGAAGTAAGGGGGGTTTTAAAATATGATAAAAACAATTCAGTTACCGTCGTGCTAACGGCCAAAGTGGCAAGAACTATCTTGGCACCTGGCAGTGGTGTCGACGCAGAGTTAGAAGGCTTCTTGCCCTGCCTGGGACTCGGGGAGGCTCAGTGCCCTTGCGCGGTGTCCTGGCAAAGCCGTCACCACCATGCCCCAGCGTCCCCCGCACACACGCTGGGCCCCAGACCTGCTGCTTGAGCACAGCCTGTTTCTTCAGTTTTACAATCTGCCCAAACTGTGTTTTTAATTAAAAAAGCTTTGTGTTGTTTTGACTTGGAATAATCTAGATCCCAGAGGTACTGAGCTCCATATTGCAAAAAGGACACTGCAATCAACAAGCACCCCCAAACCTATCTTTTCCAAGACGGCATTTTCACTCGATCTGCAGAGGACTTCCGCAGCCTGCCGAGGCCCTGCCGCTGTCAGGGGCCGCTTCCTGCACACGGCGGGGGCGGGGGGGCTGAGCTTGTTCTTTCCTCTACCCTGTGTCCTCCGCTCCCGCGGCTTCTCCAGGGTCTGAGTGGCTGTGGGCTGGCTCTCCTCGGTCGTCTCCTGACTTGGTTTCCCCGGGCTTCCTCATGTGTGAGCTGTGTTTTGTGTTAAGGGTGAGCCATGGAAAGCAGGTTGCGAGCCGTGGGGCGCAACAGGCAGCTGCTGTGTGCACGGACGCGCTTCCCACCCGGGCCAGCCGGGGCGTGAGGACCGGGTGCCGGAGGCTCACTCAGACGCCCCTCATGCGGGTACCTGCCTGGAACCCAGTGTCCTAAGAAAACCCTTTCCCTGGGCGCGACCGGTCGGCGGTAGAAAGTGAGCACGGCCTCCCCCAACCGTGAGGGCCATGATGTGAAGCCGGGGCTCCTGACCCCACACTGGGCGGCGACGGAGGACTGAGCTTGTGTGTGGGTCCCTGTGTGGGGGTCCCTGCGGCAGACACGGCGGCACGGGCTGGAAGGGAGGAGCAGAGCGGAGACGGAGACGCGGCTGAGAAGGGCTCCCGTGAATCCCCCTGACCTTGTGTTTCGAGGAATTAATTTTGGAGACTGTTCTCAGAGAAACGGACTACACTCCGCAGGCTGCTGTCACGTCCCACACGCTTCTGCCCTACTCCAGAACGGCTATCCCTTGTCCGATAATTCCTAACATCATAAGCCTGATATGTATTTCTGGGGGAGAGCTTTCATTAATATATCTATTAAAACATTAATTTGATGTTTTCTGAGTTTAGAAAACATAGAACAATTAAAAGCTTAAAAAACAAAGTTTAATCTATGTTTAATATACACCGTAAATGTGAATTACATTAACCATTGGGCTGCGGAAGTGTACTGGTGCCCGTTTCTAAGCGATGGCCGAGTCACCGTGCTGGAGTTCAACGACGGGCCTGCAGAGCTGGGATGGCCCTGAGCCACGTGCAGACTTACTCAAGCTATGACGACTGTTCTTTGCAGCCCCGGAAAGGGCTGAAGGACCGTGTCCTGGGAAGCGGCAGATTTGGGAACAGATTTAGAAATCTACGGCCAGTTTCCCTTTATCACTGCCCAGGCCGGAAAGCCGCTCCCCTCCTTCTGTGCCGTCTCACCTCCAAGCACGTGAGGGTTAGGACGGCAGGAAGACTCAGGGCATGAGGAGGGTTTAGGACTGGGGAGAGACAGGGAAGCAAAACCACCAAGCGTGTGGGCAGGGAGGCCAGGAGCCCATCCTATGAAATGCAGTCTTGGTATGATTCCAAATAGACAGGGTTCCAAACTTGGGAGTTCATGAGTAATATCATTAAAAAATGACCCAAAAAGAACAATGTCTACAAATCTTTGATACTCTTACAGATAACAAGTTGGAAACCCTGGAGAAGGTACATTATATTGTGGTCTAGAAGTCAAGCAGCCCGGGTGGGGGCTGGGGTTGCTGCTGAAAGGGGCTGTGACTAGAGTCCTACCCCAAGGGCCAGGCACGGGGCACGTCTCTGCTGCACGGAATTAGGAGACACGCATGGGCCCATGCATGTTCCAACCCAAAGAGGAGCTGCCTCCTGTAGGGAAGTCTGGGCCAAATCCGAGGGTGCCTAGAGGAGAAAGGAGGGGTGACCTCTTCCGCAGAGGGTGCAACAGGCCAACCAGTTAGGGCTGGGGTTTGGGACAGAGAATCCCCCGCCGGCAGGTGCTTGGTTGAATGTCAGCCATGGTCCTGCCGCCTGAGGTCCAGCTGAGTAGGACCTGAAGGAGAAGCCCTGGGCCACCGAGCTCTTATGGAAGACAGGACAGGGCGTGCGGCACACGGCGAACAGGGAGCTCCTCAACACTAGTGTGGAGAAATGAATGAAGACAAGCGATCAAAGAGACCGTGTGCATACGTGGGACGGAGCCCCCAAGGTAGAAAGTGTGGGTAGACGGCAGAGATTTGCTGGGAAAGCCCTCAAACTGCCACCACATGCCCCCCTGCCTACCCCCGCCCACTCCCCTGCCCACACTCCGCCCACACACCTGCCCACACCCCTACCATCCCCTTCCCACCCTCCTGCCCACCCCCCACCCACGCACCTACCTCCCCACCCCCGAGAGCCGCGCAGCCTCTAGCGTATGATGTCTCTGAAACAGGAAAGGACCCAAATAAAAACCAAAGGAAAGCTACATGGAAATCAAAGGCAGAGGAATTTACATCAGAAGAAAAAACACTGTAATCGCTTGGTGCAGCTCTTAAAATTGCTCGTTAGAGGACATGCCTGCATTCCTGGAGCGTGGAGGACAAATCCGAGAAAAGAGCAGGTGAAGGGGGATGACGCTGAAACCACCGACAGGCTGAGGAGGCAAAAGGATCCCCCAAGCGCCACTCACTGCCCCGCAGGGACCCGACAGGACGGACGCCGCAGCGAGGGCAGCCCGTCCTCCGGGGAGGAGCCCCGCCGGCCCCCCAAGGGCTCTCAGAAGAGAGTTGTAGGTCAATTAGTTAATACCTGATTCACTTACTATTTAAAAAGCGAGAGCCAGAGAAGACGGCCTCACACCTGACGGACTGCATGAAGCAGGAAGTCGTCTTCTTGTAAAAGTCCCTTAAAACCAAGCGAACAGCAGGAAAGTAGGGCTCACGGTTCGATAGAGAGAACAGCCCCCTCCGGACGCAGCAGGCCTCACACGCAAGCGGGAACGGCTCGGCGCCCGCGGTGGCCACGACCACCTGAACACGCTCCGAGACACGGAACAAGAACAGAGTTACAGGAACCGGGCGCCGAAAGACGAGATGAGACCTACTGGTGCACCGGTTTCGGCATTTGTCAAAGCAGAATTTTGGACAAAAATTTAAAAGCTCATAAATTTTTAAGGAGTGTGTACTTCCGTCAATTCGCAGGGCAACATTTAAAGATGTTACTATGCAAAATCAGAAACCACTGGGGAAGGGGAGCTTTGCGGGGACGGCCGCGCCAACTTAGTTTTATGTATCCGAAGTGACACGTCACTGTTTTAAGATAATGAGAACTAGAGGTTTAAGTATGTTCCTGTAAGTTATGTCTCCCCTGTAGGGTTTGTAGGCAATGGTGGGTGGGCTCGGGAGGACTGACTGGGCGCCTGAAACCCCAGGAGAAAGGCTTGTGGGCTGGCGTCTGGGATCGGATGTGCCAAGTCCAGGCTCGAGGAGTGAGACTTCCTCACAAAGAAAAGAAGCCTCTTGACCAAGGATCCGCTGGTGAAGGACTGCCCGGCCCTGTGGTCCGCCAACCTCAGCCTCTCGAATACCCAAGGCCAAACTGAAGAAAACCTCTCAGTAGCAGCCGTAATTGGCATCAGAAATCACAAATCTCTTCATCTGTCACAAAACAAATCCGATGTTCCTAGTGATGACTTTGTACTCGCCTCGTCTGACCTCCAGGCTGATTCTCCTGCAGCTGGGGGCAGAGGCGGGTCCCCAGCGCGGACGTGTTCTTGCTGGTTCGCCCCACCTCGCCGCGCAGCGGGCCGCCTTCCGCGGGGGCCACCTCCCTTCAAACTCGTCAGCAAGTCTGGTGTGGTTTCTTGTCCATATTTCCTCTTACCTTAAAATTACTACTGAAGGGAAATCACAGTCTTTTGTAATTCTTCAAAGGTACCAACAAAAGAGGACTGAGAACGCAGAGTTTTTTTGTTTTGTTTTGTTTTTGACGCGTCCAGTAAACACCCGGGGAACGTGTCCAGGTGCCCCATCCAGCAGTCTGGGGCTCAGCGGCTTGGTCTGCATTTTTAAAAACGACCCACAATTACCTTGAAGACGGTGGTCCAGAGATCACGTGCTAAGGGTTATTTTTCTAAGGATTTTAATGTGAATATTTTTTGTTTCCATTTAAAAATGCTCTTTTGATTTCTTACAGCTATAAAGGCCTTCACGTTGCCTGCTTCTAGAAGTTGTGTGTACTGGATCATCCCCGCTGCATCTGGCATCGTCCCTGCTTGGGAAGGCACCTGACCCCCGGACCACGGTGCCCCTGCGCTTCCGCCCCACGGCCTCATCCCGTCCTGGGGACGGAAGACCCTGTGTCTTAATAATAGAGACTCCTCCACTACTTGTGGTTTTCATTCTAAGAATGAATGTTGGTTACACACGCTTGTAGGTGTTTTAGATTGAGACAAATGTGCTTGGCAGGTTGGCTGGTCGACGGCTTCATAATTATCTGTGGTGGCGCTTCTGACTTCGTGACCTTCCCGAACCGTGTGGCCGCGGTGCCCATTCTGGGAGCTCCTCATTTATTTAATTCTGGTCTATTGAAATGTTCTTACAGGGCTGACTTTAGAAGGAATTTTAACAATGTTTAATAATAAATAATGGTTA
This sequence comes from Eira barbara, assembly GCA_020311275.1. NCBI lineage: Eukaryota > Metazoa > Chordata > Mammalia > Carnivora > Mustelidae > Eira > Eira barbara. The sequence goes on from JAHRIG010000075.1 coordinate 330,451, forward strand.
ACAATGTATCTATGAAGCAATGTTCACACCTACGCATATCAAAATTTATTTCAACTGAGTGAAATACTGGCTTAATTATATCAGTTTTCCAGGTATCTGGCTGTCTCTGTGTACTTTCCTGTTCTTATCTATTAAATCCCCTTCTTTTTCTGTTTCAATGAGAATCTCCTTCCTTGGATTTGGTTTGAGCATTAATAAACCAGCATTTACCGTGGAGGAAAGTAAATCCCTCGACACTACAATGGGAGAAGCTGTTTGGCAAAAATCACACATCATCAAGCCTTTTCCAGGGGCTCGTGAAGGTACGACGCTCCTATACGGACAGGCAGTGAACTGGAAAATCACAGTTTTCTTTCAAATGACTTCATGCGTTTTCTTTAATGTTAATGAAATGCACATTCGATAAAAAGGTGTTTTGAGGCTAACGTTTTAATGAGGAACTTTTATAAACAAAAACCTGGGAGCCCCAGACCACTCCCCAGCACATGGTCAGATCACTCGGGAAGGTGGCAAGGGCGGGGAGCCAACAAGCCTGGTCAGAGCCTCGGAGGCAGGGCCACCGCATGAGTTTACATGGGACCCCATTTCAGCAGGCGGCCCAGTCCTGGCAGGTGTCAGGCGTCCTGCTTCTCCGGAAGTCGGGCAGCGAGCCCCGAGCCCCGGGTGTCTGCGGGCAGCGAGCCCCGCTGTCCAGGAGAGACCGCATGGTTGGCGCAGCCCTGGCTCCCCCACAGGCTGCATTCCTGAGAGCTCTGCCCCCCAGGGAAGCTGCCCCACTAAGCTTGCGTTTGGCCAGCAGGTGGCTCTGAGGTCACTCAGCTTCTGCGAGATCCTGAGCGAAGATGGTGGGCGTCCTGTCCAGACCCTGCCAGCTCCCCCGCCTCCCCAGTCCCGCTGGGGGATGTTCATGTCCACATCCCTCCTTCACTGGTAACAGCTTCAGGAAAGGCTGACATTTGTCTCCAGCTGGGGACAGACACTGTTCTGACCCAAGGGGCCCGGACTGGGGGGGTTCAGGTCATGCACGGCTGGCCTGGAGACTCAGTCAGACCTGGTGAGCAATTGCGAACAGGACGCTAGGCTTGCACTCTCCGCAAACGCGAGGGTACAGCCAGGGCCTGTCCTGGCTTCTCCTCGTGGCTCTGCCTCTTCTGACGTGGGCCGGTGACGGGGCCTCCGGCTGGGTGGCGCCCAGAGAAAGCCAGGGCGGCACCTCACCTGGGCGGCTGGTTTCAGGTTTGAATGAGACCCTCTGAGCCCAGTACGATCGCGCTGGCACTTAGCACATTATAGCGATTGAAATGGGGTCCATGCTGCAATTATCACGATCGCTCTACAGTATGTGCAGTACACAGCTGTATGAATGTCGCCCGCAGAGCTCTAACTTGGTGTCCATCGCCTGCCCTATACGGGTCCCTGATCAACTCAAATCCGGCTGCTGTTATTTTTCTATCAGGGCCCTGAGGGGCCCGGGAAGCATCGGTCCCACCCCCGCAGGCCCTCCAATGCCGTCCCCGTCGGTGCTCACAAACAGGTGTTGAGAGTATGAGTGGAAAGTACGTGGCTGTGCTGACAACAGTTACTATTTCTAGTTGCAAAATCTGGACGGCGCTCATTTTCCGTAGCCATCCGTATGCTCACTAGAGAACGGGTCTCTCCCACAACGATGACACCACCTAGAGCCGCAGAAGCCACACGGTGAGGAAGTCACACTTGCTCAGGTGTGTGTCCCTCCCCAGCTCAGGGCCCACTCGGCCACCTGCCTAGCTGAGCCGCAGAGCAGTCCTGAAACGGACTTGAAACAGAGACCACGGCGCTCGTGTTCTGTGTAATGAAACGTTTTGGCTTTTGCATTTTTCACAAACAGACTTTTATTTTTAAATCGGCTCCTACCATATGTGTGCACACATACGTGCTACTTGATGTGGGAGCTACCTGACACACAGCCCCACGCCCCGGGACACCGAGCAACCTCCTACTTCATCCCGAACTTTCATATCTTTAAAACAACTGCTTTAATCATTTCATGAAAGGCAGGAGGCAGGCAGGACCCCTGGGCTCTCACGTAGGCTTTAAAAGAGCAGGAATGACTGGCGTTTGGCTTTGAGGCCACAGACTTGGTGCTCTAGCAGTTTGGGTCTGGCCACGGGTCCCCTTCAGAGCTGGGTGTGAATATCTCAGTTGCGTCCATTTCGACAACGAGAAAGCTGTCCGCAGTCTCAGGAACCCGCGTCTAGGTCTAGTGCGGGCCGGTGTGGCACGGGTCTCGTGACCCCAGGACTGCTAGCCAAACCCTCTGGTTTTTCTCTGTATCTGTCTGCTCCTGACTCGTAGGGCCCTCGCCTCCGGGGCTTGTCCTCCTCACCGGCTGCAGCGGGACCCAACACTTCCAAGGCTGTTCCCAGGCGCGCCCAGTATCTCTCGGTGGCAGGCCGCACCAGCTGCACTTACAGCATATTCATGGCTGGACAGTTTCTTCACGGTGGGACTCTTTCCCAATCACGTTCTCTATCCTTCTGGAAATGGAATTTAACTTTTCCTCAGGTCATCAGATCACTAGCTCATACCATGAAAAAGTCCATGATGTAGGAAAGCCGTTAGGGTTCATAGCCAACAGCCAAGAAAGAATTCTTGAGGTGTCTTTGGTGCAAAAATGTGGTTTTATTAAAGACAAGACCCATGGGCATGCACAGGACCATGCACTGGGGTCCTGAGGAGTGGCCCATTATATATTTTCAAATTGGGAGGGTGTTTGGGAAAGCGTAAGTTTCTAAGGAATTTTGGAAGCAAGGTTTCCAGAGCCTTGAGGGGGCTAGGTTTGTTGTCAGGAAAAGGTCATTTACTACCGTCTATTAAAACCTCAGTCGTGAGACCCTTTACACATGTGTCCGTGAGCCATATGTGTGGGGGGGTGGTGACTGCCAACATGTATCTTGGAGGGTTTAGAGATAATGGAAGTTTCCAAAGGAATTTTTATGCATTAAAGTAGACTCACAGGGTCCTGGGGGCTGGGCTAAGATTGCCTTTTGCCCTCAGCAAAGTATTAACATTGAGGCAGTTCAGTCCCTAGAGGAAGGTCCCTCTGCCTGTTTCAAGGACATGTCAGTGGGCTGTAGGTAGTAAGGAAATTTAATAATTTCTCTTCTGCCTTCGTTTCCCATGTCAGTCTGTATTTTAGATTAAGGATTTTATTTGAAGATTTCAGGAGGAAATTCAGGAACCCGATAAGAGGCTCCAGTCCCACAAGGTAGGGAACTTCCGAGGGCTGTTCCAAGCAAGTCGCACCTGCGTCTAACCTCACAGCAGCCCCACGCAGGAAACCGCGCTGGTGCTTGCTTTCTCTGACACCGAAGCAAAAACCCTGAGAGGTCACACGGCCTGTCCAGCTCACTCTGCTGATCGTGGCCGAGTAGGCACTTAACTCAGCTGGTCTGGTGTCCACTAACTGGACAGAGAGTTTTCTTAAACCGTTCAGGAAGCTTCCATGCAAAAACCATCTTTCTTTTCTTCCTGGGGTCTTTTGACTCCGTTTCCCCACAGGCCTTTACACTGGGCCTTCTGCACCTGCCCACGGGTCGGTGGACAACAAGGACCCAGCAGAGCAGGCCTGTTCCTCCCACAGTGGCTCCTCTGCCCCCGCGCAGGCAGGCCTGGGGTCAGCGGGCCCAGCCGCCGGTGCCCCCTGCAAAGCAGCGCCTTCTGGGCATCAGCGGCAGTAACTGGGCTCACGCTTGGAGGTGCAGGGCGAGATGTCACGGGTGCGACGATCTCAGCCTAGAGAGTCTCCGACCACACGAGCTACATGACCCTAAATGACGCAGGTCGTCACTTTTCGGCCTGGAAGTGGCCGGAATAGACAATCTCCTGAAAGCACTCGCCGGTTCGCTCATCCGCAGGCGCGGAAGCCGGACGCTTCTCGGGAGAGTCCGACCCACCCTGGCCGGCCCCGAGCTCCGGAAGGTCCTCACAGCGGCGGGCAGAGGGGGCGGGCGGCTGGGTCGCGGGGCCGCCCTTCAGGGTCAGTCCTGCCCTTCGCGGTCAGTGGGGGGCGCGGGGGGCTCGTGGGCCCCCGCGGGCCCCAGAGCGGGGCACAGAGTGGGGGAGCCGCTTGGTTTGGCGCAGTCCGCTGGTCAGTGGGGGCCGCTGTGAGCCGCGTCCCGGACACCTGCTGCTGGGGACCCCGACGACGGCGGCGCAGGCTTCGCGGGAGAAGCCCCGGGCCCGGCGCGGAGGTCGGTCGGGGACAGACGCGGACGCGCGACCGTCGGCCTAGGACAGGCCGGGCCCACGCGGGCCCACGAGAGCCGGGCCCTTGGCGCAGCGGTGCCCACGGAGACCTGCTCCGGGGCCGGAGCCGCGTGAGAGCCGCGAACCCCGAATCGACTCATGACACCTGCGCCCCCAAGGCCCCACGTGCGAGCCTCCGTGTCACGACGCGGGGAGGGGACCTGGGTCCGTGCGCAGCGGCCTCCTGCCTCCGCCGTGATTGCCCGGCCCGCCCCAGAGCAGCAGCTGCGCCCGCGCCGGGTGGACCCTCCCCGGAATGGACCCGCCCGGAGTGGACCCGCCCGGAGTGGACCTGCCGGGAGTGGACCTGCCGGGAGTGGACCCGCCCCGAGTGGACCCGGAGTGAACCCGCCCGGAGTGGACCCGCCCCGAGTGGACCTGTCCCAGAGCAGCCGCTGCGCCCGCAGAGTGGACCCGCCCGGGAGTGGACCGGACCCGGAGTGGACCCGCCCCAGAGGGGGGCCGCCCCGGAGTGGACCCGCCCCGAGTGGACCCAGGCTTGTGACTGACCCCGCACAGGGTGTTCTCTACCCTGTGCCGCCGCCCGCCTCCCTTACTGGCACATTTGCCTTACAGGAGACTCCACGTGGCTTCTGGCTAAGGAACTGCAGAAATAGGCCGTTTATAAAACTGACAAAAATTCTTCTGCTAATGCCAAGAATAACTGAGGATTTCCAGAAAAAAAAACAGGAATATTTCCTCATATAAATAATAGATAAAGAATGAAAACGAATAAATGAACATAATCCAGCAGTCATCCCCTCAGGGGACAGTAAAACCCGAAACCTCCAATTTGTGTAGCAAGACCCATTCGGCAGGAAGTTAATAAGCCAGACCCGTCCTGCGCTCTGGAGGGAGGGACCTGACGTGGGGTCTGATGTCTTGAGTAAGAATGCGGGAAGAAGGAATTTCAGCATTTCACTCTCTCGCATTCATTCAGGGCTCGAGTCCGGCAGGCCCCTCCGGCCACTGGTGACCGCAGCCACCGGGCAGAGCTGGGCCCTGGGCATCGCCTCTCCACTCGCCGTGGCAGCGGCCTTCTGAATTCTCAGCTTCGGTGGCTTAAATTACGCTGCTTATTCTCCTTTCATAGGTAACTGTTTTCTGTTGGTGAGTATCTTACTGAGACAAGTGGTGAGTAGAAGGTAAGATAGGTTTTTGCAAGGTTGAACTCGTATGAATACACGTTTTTATCAAGTATTTTTCTTATATAGGAAACAAGTAAAGCACAAGTTTAAACCATATTGTGTTGTAAACTTCCCACATTTCTATTTTCGACAAGAAGGAATTTCGGAAGCTTAAATATTTATTCTCAGTCCCCTGGGTCATTCTAGTAATACTGTTTACCCTGCGTGAGCGATTGCAAGCCTTAATCTCAGAGCCTCTAGCCAACCAGCTCCCCATTTCGGTAAGCGAGGCTCTCCGTGCGTAGGATTTCAGCACGCCGTTCTCTGGATCGAAGACGCAGCACGTGTGAGACTTTGTTATTCTTCCTGCAAAGACCATGAATTTCCCTAATATTTGTAACCAAATTCCACTGGTGGGCAGCTGGGAGAGGCCATGGGACTGAGTGAAGTCCACCAGCGGGGGACACACAGACGTGCAGATTTCCTCCAGTTCGCCCTGAGTTCACGCCCCTGTCCAGCCCGTCAGGGTGCTGACCCGACGCAGACACTGTCCGGCTGGTCCTGCTGGGGACCACAGGGACTGCTCAGAGGCCTTGTTCTCATGGTGCATCTGGGTTGGCTGAATGTTTGAGGTGAGATGACCAGAGTAGACATGATCACCGTATATTTTCGTGTCTTATACAATTCATATTTAATGTGCCAAATTTTATAGTAAAGCTGATGAACATCTCTGCAGATTTTGAGTGCTTCCTCAGACGAGGCGTGAGCCCGTTTGCGTGTGGCCGGATTGTAAGACTGTACATCTTTAACTCATTTTCTTCAAACCCAGTAGTGCACTTTGACTATCTGACTAGCTAATTTTTTTTTCTTCTCCTGCTTTCCTTCAAAAGATGTCCCTGGTAGGAAAGATACATAAACTTGCACTATACATCTTTGAATAAAATATTTCGGTTACCGAAACCACTCAGCATTAGAGGTCGTTGGGATGTATGTGAGTGTGTTTTAAGAATGACAATCTTATTTCTTTATGTATCTGTAGCTTGGGGGAATTCTTGAAGGACCCTAATAATGAGCAAATAAGAAATATTTGTGCTGAGCATTTCAGTTGTCTCCTGAAACATGACCAGTTCCTGTGTGTCTGAGAGGTAGGATCTGGGTTGGCTGTAAGCCAGTCCACCAGTCAAATATATAATAACCTTTAAACAAAGAGTTTATGACTTACTGAACACACATCTACCTTCCTTTGCCTCTGATCCCAAACAGATGTCAGAAAACAAGCAAAGCTAAAATAAGTTAATTTCAGAAAACGCTGGAAAAGAAGAACGAGCTGTCAACATACCAATTTTATTTATTTATTTATTTATTTTAGAAATCTCCTAAAATGAGAAATAACTTTAGAGAGAATTAGTCCTTTTTTTTTTTAAGATTTTATTTATTTGACAGAGATCACAGTAGGCAGAGAGGCAGAGAGAGAGAAAGGAGGAAGCAGGCTCCCTGCTGAGCAGAGCCCGATGCGGGACTCGATCCCAGGACGCTGGGATCATGACCTGAGCTGAAGGCAGAGGCTTAACCCACGGAGCCACCCAGGCGCCCCGAGAGAATTAGTCCTAAGGCAACTCCCTTCTTTAGCACCAATAGCATATAGAATGCGGCTCCGGAGATAAGAGCCCCGGACAGAAGGCTCCAGGCAGAGGCAGGTGAATGGAATGGAAAGGTGGGGATGGCCCGAAAGTACCCCCTGCCCCCGTGCTCGGCCAGCTCAGCCACCCAGGAAATGAAATTTCCCTTTCCCTGAACTGTGCTGAAGAGGGGGCACCGGCAGAGCGCTCTCGGAGGCTCCTGTAGAAGGTGCTGGTGATGGGGTCCTCGCCAGGAGGGCACAGCCATGCAAGTCTCAGCCAGCCCTGGGGGCAGCAGGTCATTCTCCGTGGGCAGCACAGTGCTCCCTTGTGCTCAGCCTGTGCGTCCATAGCGCTGAGACGGAATACAATGCGGGCTTCGGAGGAGGCCGGCGTGGCCGAGACGCTGCAGGACTTTCCTCCCCAAGGGGAGTCTCATCCTCTCAGGGGCTTCCTGGTGACTGAATTGCCTCGGACGCCCCACAAGGCACACAGGGACTCTCTGAAGGGAGGGGATACAGCAGCCTCGGAACCTCAGGATTGAGCACCGTCACACAGGTGGCTCCCTCGCTGTTCCCACATGTCCTGGACAGGCGAGTCCCCTGTCCCTGTGCCCCCGACGTCCCACATGGCTGCCGCATCATGCCTCCAGCCAGAAGCACCCACGGTCACAAACACAGAAGCTCCAAGGACGCCAGCTCCATCAGCCGAAGGTCTGGGCAGCAGCGCCAGTGAAGACAGGCACAATTATTTGTCCTCGTTCAAAAAACAGCAGCCCCCCCCCCCGCACCCCGCACACCGCCACCACTACCACGGTTTTACAAAGGAAAAAAAGGAGGTCATCATCTACCTTCTCATGGCACCCCTGGCCAGATGGGCTCCAGGCCAAGCAGGGAGGAGCTGCGGTGCCGGGCTCCCCCCGAGGACAGGCTCGTGGGTCCATCCCGGTTCAGCGAGGGCAGGTTTAACCATGCTGCGTGCGGGGGGCGGGGGGTGGTCGGCACTCCTGGCCCCATGACGGTGGAGCTGAATGTGTCAAAGAGGAAATCTCAAAGGAATGAACAGCAGTAACCCGAGTTCTTCCCTCAAGAAGCTAGAAAAAGAAGAGTCGGACAGACCCAGAACATGCGATAGGCAGGACGTAACAGCCAAGCGTAGAAATCTACGAAACTGGATACAGGGAAACATTGGGGAAACCAGTGAAACGATGAAAAACCTCAAAGAAAGAAATAAAAGTCGCGATGAAAAAGCAGATGGGACATGAGCGGGGAACCGGGCATCGGGCGAGACAGGGTTGGGCAGCGGGCGAGACAGGGTTCCCCAGCCACGCTGAAGACGCCGCGCTGGGGAAGGCTACAGCCACGGCGCACCCCAGACAGCCCATGCAGGTGCCGTGGGTCTGACGGCGCCGTCAAGGCTGAGAACACAGGTATCGTCCGAGTCCATGGATGTGTGTCTTCGAGTGTGGTCACTAGCTGCGTGGGCAGCATCTGGGAATCAGAATCTGGCAGATTCTCCAGCCCCATCCCAACCTTCCAGATCAGAAATCTCTATGCATAGAGCCCAGAGGCTGTGCTTGTGCTTCTGAGCGCAGTCGGCTTTGAGTCCGGCTGCTGTGTGTGAAAGATGGATTTCTTTCCACCCACAGAAGCCGGGCATGTTCTCCCCGCCGCAGCCGAAGTCCGGACATGCAGTACTCAGGGGGTCCAATTTAGAGAACCACCTCCCAAACTCAAAGACGCATACACATTCCTGCTGGATACAGAGTGTGGTCTAACAGGTCTGGGCTGAGGCCGGAGGCAGTGCACGTTTAATAAGCTGCCTGGGGACGCCAGTGCAGCCGGTCTGAGGACCACACGAAACATCAGGGGTCACAGCGGTGGCTCTCAGTCCCGGCCACATCGCCGTCACCCGGAGAGAGCTGCACACCGCCCACACTGACTCCCACCCGGGAGCGTTTGCTTAATTGGCGTGGTGTGTGGCCTGAGCTCTGAGATCTGTAAAACTCCCGAGGTGATCCCACTGCATTGCCAAGGTTGGAACCTCGGAAGCCGGGGCAGCAGAAGGTGAGTGTTCCAAGCTGTGAGTGGAGAGAAAGTGAACGTTTACATCCAGTAACGCGAACACGGATCTCCCTCTCCAGCCCAGCTTCTAAGCGAGAGCTTATGTGGTTGCTCCATGGGGAAAATTTACCCAAATGAAAAGAAATGCAGAAATAATTTTAATCACCACCTGACCAGGCAATATGTTCTATCCAGGCTTGTACACAAATTGGTGAAGGGAACACGTATCCAGGCAAGTAATTTTCAGTTGTAAAGTCTAAAAAGAATCCTTTCTAAAGCTTTCCCCGACATGTCTGGAAATCCACTTAACAGGAATTGTGCAAGATATACAATTTTGTAAAACTATAAAGCCTAAGAACATAAAAGTTGAACCTACCTAAAGAGACAATTGTACTGACTAGAAGAATTCACCTTTATAAAGCCGTCAACTATCCCCAAATTAATTAAATCAACTCAAGTAAAATATCCGTCTGTACCGCAACGTTCATAGCAGCAATGGCCACAGTCGCCAGACTGTGGAGAGAGCCAAGATGCCCTATGACCCAGCAATCGCACTCCTGGGTATTTACCCCAAAGACACAAAGGCCTGATTCATGGCCTGTTTTGTTTGCTTGAGATAACGTCTCCAGGGCGTGGTGACCGTGGAAGTCTGTGGCGCTGGAAATAAAGGCGGGAACTGCCGGGCACCCATGGGACATTGCTGCCAGGTGACGGAGAAGGACCTGTTTCCAGGAGGGTCCTGAACACCAGCGTCTTTTGGGCACACGCCCTCTGCTGTTGCTTTGTTGTGGGTGGGAGGACATGTGGTGGCCCATGGGCCGGCGAGTTCTAGAAGCAAAGAGGGAAGGAGCCCGGTGATGTTACCACTCACAGTTTAGACCCTCCCCTAACCACACGGCCTCCTTAGCCCGGTGCCCCTCGGCCCCTGGCTGGGGGGGGGGGGGTCTGCTGCCTGGAACCCGTCTGGCTGTGCCCCTGCCGTGCGTTGGGACGGAGAAGGGAGGGTCCACAGCCTCCTTCCGAAGACTCAGTCTTTCTGTACTTCACCTGACTTTCCACTGGGATTTCAAACCAGAATGTACCTGGTGTTTCTAATCTTAAGATTACCTCTGTGATTTACAGAGAAAAATGTCGTTGAATGGGTTTTTTTCCCGTATTTTGTTTGACTTAAAAACATCATAAAACAAAAAAATAAAAAATGCCAAAAGAAAAAACAATATAACCCTTTAAAGAAGTGTCATGACTCAACTGTTAGCGAATATGAAAAGTCCGGGGCGCCTGGGGGGCTCGGTCAGTGAGCGCCTGCCTTCGGCTCAGGTCATGATCCTGGGGTCCTGGGATCGAGCCCCGCGTCAGGATCTCTGCTCAGCCCTGCTTCTCCCTCTCCCTCTGCGGCTCCCCCTGCTTGTTCTCTCTCTGTCACACTCTCACTCTCAGAAAAATCAAATCTTTAATAATAATAATAATAAATATGAAAAATCTAAGGTTTGTTATTATGTTTGCTCTAATTTAAAATAAAACAAAGCAGCAGAATGAGCAATTTTGATACATGACTAATTCGATCAAGAGCTATTTGCAGGCCGTCCTGACAGTCAGCCTGTCTCCCTCGCGCGCGCGCGCAGCAGGACGCTGGGCCACAAATCCTCACAGTCCACACATGAGGGAAAAAACGTGAGTCCAGTGTATGACGGCCAGTGACCTGCGAGTGAGCGGTGGCCGCCGTCCTGGGGACCCTCTTCAAGGAAACTCCTTTTGTCCGAATTAAATAGGGGATGACACAGCATTACTACTCGACACCCGAGGTTTTCATGATCTTCAAGTGACAGAAATGAACACGTCCCACTACTGGGATGGCTGATGGATGGGAGCCATCGTACGTATGACGAGGTCATTTCTGGAAACCTGCAGTAGGACCTTCCCAGATCGCACGTGTGGACGGCAGCTCACGGGCTGAGCAGGAGCTGGCTTGCGAATCAGCCCATGGTGTGTGTGCGCCTATCGCATCGAGTTGTACGAGGTTCTGTGAGGCCAGAAAGACAGTTTCCTACCTTCTACCCATGTTGAAGGTGCGGCGGAATAATCCTAAAGATCTTTGAAGAGGGAATGTGATTTCCTGGACGGGCAGAGGACGTGGTGTCCTGATCTACCAGGTCGCTAAGCAAACTCTTCCTCACGCGAGTCAGGGTCCGCCCAGCGGGCGACGGAGTCTCCTTGTAGAGTCTGCGTCTCGTGGACTAAGACCCTCTTCACACGCATGATGGGAAAGTACGTTTGCTAGAAGTTTGTGGAGTCTGATATTTTTCATACAAGTCATCGCGTCACTTGGGCGATCATGAAGCTGTGCAGACGTTTTAGGACAGAGGCCGATGGTCATGCACAGACCCCAACAGCCACCGAGTCAATGCGTCCGAGTAAGCAACGGGGTGCAGTGAGGAAAGTCCTTCCCGCCTCGTGTTTCTCTTCATCCGTGGGCAAGAAGAGTGATTTCCACGTTGGACAGACCTACGCGTGGAGCCACATGAAGACGCGAACCTGGAGAGCTGGGCCTGGAGGCTGCAGGTGCAGGGCTGGGTGTGGGGGAGCCCGGGAGGGACAGGTGAGCCCCTGAGGGGTGGGTGGGGGAGCCTGGGTGGGGGACGGCTGGGGAGCACCCCGCGAGGGCAGGCGAGCAGCACGTGGGACCAGCCCTGGTGCAGCACACCAAGACCACAATGCTACATCCTGTGGGTTCATATTTAGGGGATTCAGTAAGACAATTCCTACTTTCAAAGACTCATTAGTGTTTAAAATATGAATGTTCTGTAAGATAATCAAGGAATTGCGCTCCGTGTTATGGAGGTGAGTCTGTCTTCCCGGGAAGCTTTAGGGAACAAAATTTTCAGGACCTCAAGAACACATCATAGAAAAGAGGTTACAAGTAAAAAGTCATATTAATAATAACAAAAAGAATTGACCAGAACTTCTTGACATACCTGTGGTTACAAAACTCAATATTTGGACATTAACTAGTGATAAATAGTAACATAGAAAGTGGGAAGCCACAAACTGAAGCTCTAACATACGTCCCCCTGTCTGGAATGCTACTTTTGTCCATGATTATTTTAATTCTAATGAGGATCTCAGAATCGTGATGATGTTACCAACATAAATAAAATATCATCAGGGTCTATATGAAGACCAGCAAGAGTAGAAGAGACTGTGTTTAAAACAAAGTCTTAAACACTCAAACAGTGTAGGTAACACCAAGACCTTTTCCCTTTAGAATTTGCCAATAAACTCATCATTGTGATTTTGAGTAGCTTTGCCCATTCATGTTAGAATCTCTGATCAGATCCATGCAGAATGAGCCCATTTCGCACCCTTCACTGTTGGAGAAGACGTAAGTTCCGCTGTTCCTTCTCCTCCTGGGGGCCACTGGATCCTCACGTCCCATGGCCCTTCCCTCTGGTTCCTTGCCAAGTCTTTTGTCAGCGTCCTGCGAGTCCTTCTGGGTAGAAAACCCTGAGTGGGGACCAGGGAAAATGTACTGAAGACGTTACATTTTCTCCGCTAAACTCTACACTTGTGCTGGTGTGGGCTGGAAGATACTGCCTTTTGGACAGCTGAATTACAGTGTTAAATTATGTTGAATTCCAGTTGAATGAAATTCCCAAATACTCATTATAAATACCTCTGTGAAGCTGGATGGAGTCTCTGTACTTCTCCAGCTGCAGTTTTTGGAAGCCGAGTGGTGGACCTTCTGTGCAGCCACACTAACCGTCACCGGGTTGTCCCGTCGTGCCGTGCCGGCTGGCTGAGGTCCTATAGGCAGGCTCAGATCTGCCACTTAGAATACTCTGTATTTTGCCTAAATTTCTGTAACTTCCAAACCATATTCACACACCATCTTCTCATTCAAGGCGCTCATAAACAAATGTGACACGTACCCAGGGCGAGGACTGCACACTACGTTTTTATAGGCATCTTCTAAACATACTGATTCAGTAATGAAAACGTGAGACCTTTTGCACTGAGATGTGAAGTATGTGATGATCTTATAAATAACTTTTTTTCCTTTGGGAATGTTTGATCCATAATTTCATTAATTAATCCAAAGTAAGCTGTTTGAATATTGTAACTCAGTTATGAGATCTCGCTACTGCGATAAGACACGACTCGCACCGGTTCTCTCTCTCCAAATGGCGTCATGGAAACGGTCACTGCCGCTCTTTATGCTGGGGAAGGCAGCGGGCTCGGTTCAGAGCTGTGGTGTTTCTGTGACGTCGCTGCCCAGACCAGGACACTGTCCAACTCCTCTTTGCATCGAGGCATGGCCATGAGACGGGACTCACCGGTGAAATGAGCTGAGTGGTGTCTGTCAGTCTCAGGTCAGCACGGTTGAGAAGAAGGGATGAGCTCCTCATGGCCCGCCCTCTGCCCTTTATGCTGGCAACCTGCAGAAATCTGGAGAAAGACAGTTAGTGCTAGGAGAGAGTGGAACCGTAAGTTTCTGCATCATCTTGTGACGTCCGAGTGTTGAATACCCGCACTGAACGGTTAGGAGACGAGAAACACACCTTTGGCTTTAAGCCTCTGCAGCTGGGGGCTGTTGCAGCATTGCCTTGTTCAAGCACTTCCTGTGGGCCAGGGAGTGTCCCCCGCACATTTATAGATGTTAACGGGTTTAATTCCAAACGAAATGCAACCATGAGGTAGGTCCTGCCGCCATCTGCGGTTCACGCTCAAGAACACTGAAGCCGAGGAGGGACCGTTCCGGCCAAAGGACCCCAACTACCATGTGTCTCAGAGTCCGAGGACCGACCACGGCTCCGTGCCTCTCTTGAGGAAACACTCTCAGGACCCTTGAGGGAACATCGCCGTCTTATGTATCTTCCTCTCTTCAGTCGCCAAGTCTGTACCCTCCCTGTCCTGTAAGACCATAAGCCCATCCGTGCAAATATGTATGCAGCTGTGTGCAGTTTTGTATGGCAGCAACGACAGTGGCAATTTATACAACACACATTTACCTTTAAAATGCATCTGATAGTCAAAGACATGCTGTAAGGCTGGTGCAATGCTAGCGATGAGCTAAGCGGCTTTCTCAGAACATCAGGCTGGTTAAGGCAGACAGGGCACTTGACTCACAGCACAGCCTAATGCTCTCAGGGCACCGGGACTGAGTCTCAGCACCGGGGCTCAGCCTCCTGTGAGCAGTCTTTCCAACACCTCGTCCTTGATCCAGAAACTCCTTTACAGAGAAGCAAAATCCAAAGTTCATGAAAGTGGTTCAGTAAACACATCTGCGAGCTCTCAAAGTACTCTCTCGGCCGGCCTGTGAGTAGACCAAAGCCAGGGAATGTGATTCTGGCTCAGATTCAGGCCAAGTGAGGTGTGTGTCTCGAGCTTGTGACCATTGGATCCTTCCCGGCTCCTCTATTTTCTCCCTCCGGGTGCCCTCTCTACTTCTGCCATCCCCCTCGGTCCGCTAACTCAAAGCACACAGCTTCATGTACTGGTCCCACTCCAAAATATTTTTGTGATTTCCTTTCCTACAGTTCAAAATCATTTTTTCACCAAATATTCATTGGCTCTCTACAATGGCCAGGCATCTTTCTAAACGCTAAGCAAACACGATGGTCTGTCTTCATGTAGCTTAACTTCTAGTGTTGGGAGACAGAAAATAGGCAGGAGAGTGCAAGTCACTTGGGAGGTAAAATCAAGCAGGGACTCAAGGAAAGCAGGAATGTTGGGAATTTGGTGAACTGAAGGTGTAGTACGATTTGGTCCCATTCACCTGCCAAGCTCTGTTTCAGTCTTACCGCACTGGCCTCCCTCTCGCACATGACATGACCTAGAAGGGTTTTTGAGGCTTGTCCTTCATTCCGGCTCCGGGTCCTCTCATCACTCTGTTCTCCCATCACCAGCACCAGCGGCCCCCCCAATCCTTCCAAAACTCAGCTCCAGTACTCTCGCACTGCAAATATGTCCTGTTCTTGAGGCGCGACATCCTACATAGTTCTTATGTTTCTCCTGCATGGCCATCCACTTCATATGGCAATAATCTTTGTAGACAGAGAACTCCTTGGCAGCAGGTGCCGTGGAAGGAAGATGAGCTTGTGCCCGAATTGCAGCCTCCTCTCCCATGACCTATGAATCGGAGTAGAAACTACTGACCCACTCTTTGTATCAGGTTCCTTCCCACTTCGAGAGGGAAATCCATGGCCATCGTGGAGGGTAATGGGGAGGTTTACATGACTTAAAATCACAATTTATGATGATCCCTGTGTAACAACTCCCACCCATTAACACAGAACAAAGGCAGGCATGTGCTGTGCACAAAAATATTTTCTCCTGTAAATGGCATCAACAGCTCTGCATTCTTAGGGAACCCCAAGAGTCAGTGCAAGCTAAGTAATTCAAAATTCTACATTGACCCATCACGCATAGTGGACCCTGACAAGACACCAAAGGAGGTAAGCATTGGAGAACACAGCTGGCTAATGTTGAGCCACACAGTGGCTAATGTTGAGTCTCTCATAGAAAAGAAATTCAGAACGTCTGACCTTTATAATTTTGTTACCAGGTGACAAAGAAAAGATGGCGGCGGCAGTGGTGGTGGTGATGACGACCATGATGGTGATGATGATGAGTGTATATGGGTTTGTGAATGAAAGGGTCTGAGTGGTGACTGCTGAGCAGTTCAATGGCTCCCTTATGCTCTGAGGAAGTAGAAGGATGGCAGGAATTGGGTGAGGTGGAGGTTTATTTGGGACATGATGGATGTGACTGTCCCCAGTGGCCTGAGACTAACACTGATTTGGGAAAATCAATATAAGACTCTATGACTGGAAATCAAAAACCTAAAAGAGAATGCCCTCTGGGTTTTACGGTAATTAGGGATTTTACTTATTTTGCTAGAAAAGAGACAATAGGTTATTTTTAATATTCAAGTAATATTCCCATAGATTACACTGGAGCTCAGATTATCCCACGAGTAGGTGCTATCATTTATCTAGGGTTGCGCAATGACTAAGCTAGTCAGAGGAACTAGCATTCATTTATTCATTAAGTAATTTATTCAGCATTGGTGGGCATTTAGCAGATAGTCAATCAATAGTTGCTGACGTAAAGTATATTCAAATCCAATTACACTTATTCTTTTTATTTTATGTTTTGCCTTATGACGGTTTCTCATATGGCTTCGTTCCACCAAGCTTAATTTTCTTACTATTTCCCAAATATTCCTTTAGATTCTCATGCCAAGGCACTTTGATCGTACCATTTCTTTCAGTGGAATGACTCTTTTGACACCTTTATGCTGATCTCCACTTCTGTTTTGATCACATGAAGTTTCATTCCTGATCTCACTTCTGACTACCCAGTTCTGTGATTTTGTCCCGAGTCTGCTGGCTTCTCTCATCAGCACCCTTGGTTCCAGTCACGGCCCACACTCAGAGGACTCCCAGCTGAGATGTGCCCTCTTTAGGATGCCCATGGCACTCTGTACCCAGCATAAGTGAACCACAGCTTCCCTCCACTGCTCCCCCCTCCTCCATCACACTCTGTGACAGCACCACCCCTACACCCGCTCAGCTGGGAATGTGGCACACATCCTTTACCTCCTTTCTACTCTCAGTGCATCTTCTGAGGCGCGTCCATCAGACCCTTGCTCCTTAACTTCCTACCTATGCCTCAGTAATGCCCCTTCCTTGCCATCTCAGTACTAATGTCAGATGGTTCTTATCATCTCTTCCCTGATTCCTGCAGCAGCTGCTGGGGTTCCACACTTTGGGATGGTGCCTGTAAAGCTCAGCCTCTTCTCAGTTGCCAAACACATTGCCTGGAACACAAATAAGACTATAGCAAGCATTTGCTGAAAACTGACAGGTACCCCCTCACCTGAGAACAACTTCAGCCCCTCGGCATGGTCATGCAGACTTTTCTAAAGTTCCTGATGCTTACCTGTCCATTCCATACCCTGAAAATTATGTTCCATGCACTTCAGACCACTTATAATTGCCTTCTTCTCCTTAATGCCTTTCGTTCCGGTGCCTTTGTTCCTGCCGTGCTGTCCATATAGAATGCCTTTTCTTCCCTCCTCTGCACCCTGCACACCTGGGCAGTTCCTACTCATATTTGGAACTGCTCCAGAGGACTCATTTTATAGCTTGCTACCAAGCTGTGTTAGACCCACCTTCTCCGTGGTCCTATTACATTTTGTAAATCCCTTTGCACTCATTTCATTCTATTATCTCTAACTGTGTATGTGCTTATGACACCCAGGGCTGGTGTCATTTACTATCTCTCATTCCTCTCCTAGAGCATTTATAATAAACATTTATTGATTGGAAGAGTTAAATGAAAATTCTGTCTACCTCACAGAATTTTTAGGGGGATAAAATAAGTAATCTATACAAACATGACTTAAAACTCTTAAAACTACTTTACAAATATTAGTGATAAGATTGATATAATATTGATATTGGTACTGACGGTGATAGTGTTGATGATGGTGATCATGTGATATCGATGATGATGACGATGATGGTGATGGTAATGGTGCCCGAGATGATGGTCATGGTGATGATGATGGTGATAGTCATAGCGATGATGGTGATGATGTTGATGTGTTATTGATATGGACATTGATGGTGATGATGGTGTTGGTGCTGGTGGTGCTGGTGATGATGGTGATGATGTGATGGTGATGATGATGGTGATAGACGGTGATGATTGTGATGATAATGGTGATGATGATGATGATTAATGGTGGTAAGGATGATGATGATGTTGATAGGATACTGATACTGATGGTGATGGTGATGATGGTGATGATAGTGGTGGTGATGATGGTGGTGGTGGTGGTGGTGATGGTGGTGGTAGTGGTGGTGATGATGGTGTTGATAATGATGGTGGTGGTGGTGGTGGTGATGATGGTGGTGGTGGTGGTGATGGTGGTGTTAATGATGATGGTGTTGATA
>JAHRIG010000075.1:348516-365643 GCA_020311275.1 Eira barbara
TGGTGATGGTGGTGTTAATGATGATGGTGTTGATAATGATGGTGGTGGTGGTGGTGGTGATGATAGTGGTGGTGATGATGGTGGTGGTGGTGGTGGTGATGGTGGTGGTGGTGATGGTGGTGTTAATGATGATGGTGTTGATAATGATGGTGGTGGTGGTGGTGGTGATGATGGTGATGGTGGTGGTGTTGATGATGGTGGTGATGCAGATGGTGATGTGCTGGTGAAAATGCTGATGACATGAATGTAATCTTGACTGGTGCACAGCACCAGGACTTGGGTGAGACCTCAGAGCTGGAAATTTAATAATATTATTCATCAGAAGATGAGTCAGCCAGGGATAATTATAGGAGGTGAGGCACAGAAAACAAGAGATCGGTCCCCTCTGAATAACAGCACCGAAAGTGTAGACAGAGAAGAAACTGCAGAAGGCCAGAGGAACAGTGGCTAGAGAAGTTGACTGAAAATGCGCCCACTTACAGAGACACTCTGAGAAAGGAGAAAGGAGCATTAGTGGGGAAGTCTACCTGAGCCGAAGTCAGAGATGAGATATATTCCATTTGAATTTGGCAATAAGACCCCACTATTTACCTGAGTAACAAGCACACTCTTTGTTTGGGCTAAATTTGCAACAACTGGACATTGATAAAATATTTACACTAGAAATTTATTGCACTCTTTGAGGGTATGGATGGCATCTGGCTTATATCCCCTTCACCTAGCAAATATTTGACATGTAGTAGGTCTTTAATTTACAGGTTGATTTTTTTTTAATGAAAAAAATCAGATGGGCAGTGCAGGGGCTGTTTCCTATTTGTCTTATTAATTAGCTTTCCTATGCCCGAATGTCATCCAGTGTTGGTATAATGAGATTTTCTCTGGAACATTAAATTGGTTAAATTTTGTGCTCCTTAAGTCAAGACATTGCTTTGTATAAATAAATATATATTTAGTAAAGTAGCATGTAGTGATAATTGATACCTGACAGCAGTTGTGTTTTCAATTAAGTGGATGAATGAAACCTGTTGTTTACGTGATAGTGGGACGAATTAGCGTTCTGGCGTCTCTCTCTTCCGCTCTGACCCTCCTCCCTCACCTCTCCTGCCTCCTTCCCCCTCTTTCTCAGGGCAGGGAGATTTTATCTTGGTTAGTGGAATTTAAAATGCTGATATTTCACTTCTGGGTCTCAAGAAACCCTAGAGCAATGATCATGTTTTAGATAAATCAAATGTAGCAGATGTTCCAATTGGTTAAATATGCAGTACATGAGGGTTTAATGCAGAAAAAGCAAGAGATGAGAATATTAGCTATGAAAAATGGTGACAGCGAAACATTATAACGTCCAGGAGTGATATGGCATCTGAATGTCTGCGAGTGGCCACGAGCAGGTGGTCTGAAGCGGGTCTCAAAGGAGGTGACAGAACGTGCAGGACTTTCCCCATTTTCGTTAGGAGGCGGAAGAACAAAGAAACACAGGAGAACAGGCCTCCGGCCCCAGGGCATTCCTCTGGACCCCGACTCTCAGACCCTGGCCTTCTCTCTGCTGCGCCGTCTCAGCCGCTGTCCCCGCACTGCTCGGCTCCCTGGGGATGTCATCTGAGCCCTTCCTGGCCCTCTCAGCCCACTGCCTCTTGCAGATTTGCTCGGGTAAGCCTCCCCAGGTTAGACTTCAATCTGCACTTCCTGCAGCCGCCCCAGGCTTGACCAGCCTTTGGATTCTTGGGCAAACCTCTCCGGGGCCTGTCTTGCAACCATACGTGCCCCTGATGGAGACGGTGCTGTCTCTGACCTCCCAGGGGCCCTTCTCTTCTCCCCCCAGAGCTACAGGAGCTCCTCCCAGTCTCCATGCCCAATGGCTGACCACACTTCGTTTCGCTGAAGAAGCAAAGCTGCCCCCTCACTCCGTAGCCTTGCCCTCCGCCCACCCCCACCCTGCACAGCGCTGAGCTCCCACGCGCGGGCCAGCGGGTTCTTCCTGGTCGGGGGACACAGACCATCGGTTCCCGTCCATTCAAGGACATGCCTTCACCCGGCACCCTTTCTGTCTCCCGAATCACGATTTTTGTTCATTATTGGATAACCCCATCCACCGACTTAAATGATTTTCCTTGTCTTCAAAATAAAACTTTTGATTACACACACCCTCCCCTCCCGAGCCTTCTGCTTTTCTTGAAGCAAAACTACCCTGAGGAACGGTCTGTTCGCTGAGCCTCCCGCCTCCTTCTCTTCTCTCTCCTTCTCCGGTCCACCCGGGCCTCCGCGCTCCCCGGCACGGCTCCTCACTTCCACAAGGACCTCGTCGTGCCCCACGTGCATCCCAACCCCTCTTTCACGGCGCACCTCCACGCCAGCAGACCCAGCGGCCGATCCGTCCCGTCGGAGCAATTCTGTCGCTTGCCCCCCAGGACGACCGTCCGGACCCGCTCCCTCCTCACTGGCTCTTCCCGCTTCCTCCTAGCCGCCCCCTCCCCCTTGCCACCTCTTGGGGTCGACAAGCCTCAGACGAGGCCGAAGACCCTCTTCTCTCTCCGTTATCTGCTTCCCGTCCCATACGACCTTCTCGATCCACCAGGGCACTGAGGGCGGCCAAGTCAGGCCCCCAGCCCAACCTCTCACGGACGGACGAGAGCTCGCCGACCACCCACCTTCACCCACAGGCCGACACTGACCTTGGACATCCAGTTGTCCCCCCCGCCCTCTCTCAGGTCACAGCCATGCCACGGTCTTTCCCTCCTCCTCAGTGGCCTACGCCGCCCCTCCCCCGCGTCTCCACCCCACCTTCCTGGTTCGTATTCGGTGTGAGCACCTGCACTGTCCAGCGCTCACACGTTCTCACCCACTAATCCTGTTTCCGTTTGTTTTCTTCAAGGAGGGCACAGCCCTTCCTCTTTGTTCATTTAGGTATTTCTAGTTCTTCAAGGAGAGGGCCTGGTACCGAACGTCCCCTCACTCACTCGAGTTCGCGAGTCAGCGGTGCCTGGCGAGTTGCTGTGGCGGGGTTGAGGCGGGACTGCGGGCCAAGTGGCCTCGAGTCACACTCGGAAAAGAGACAGAGGACAGGCTACGGGCCGGAAGGTTTCCGAGAGGCTTCAGTCCTCGACGACGACTCAGTGATTCCTTTGGTTGACCTTCAGGAGGAAGAACACAGACGAGCCTCTCCTGTCACCGGGCAGGGAGTCAGTTTTAATAAGCGGAGATAAGAGGGTGACAAGACCTCGCCGTCGGCGTTCCCAAGGTGGCGTCTTTGAACGCACATTTGATGAGGGAAGAGCCAGTCTGCCGGGGTCTTAGGGTCTCGTCACTAACTCTGCTTTATAGAGTTTGACATTCTCATAGCGTAATCGCACCTTTTCATGGGTGCCGTCACCCTCCTTGGCAGGACGGTCACTGGGCTTTCTCAGGGGCCGCAACCCCCCCACCTCCGTGCCGGCGTCTCATAGGTAAGCAGCTCCAGCAATGAGTTGTCGGTAAGCTTGTCGGAGGACGCACACTAAGCCAAGATTTGGCAGGAAGGTTCAGACTCAAAGCCATGATATCGTTCATGAGTTACGAGCGACAAGATGAGACGTTCAGGCCCTGGTTTCGGTGAGAACGTGGCCGTGTGTGTGGGAAGGTCTTCCTGCCAGCTCTGTGGCTGTGGTGTCTGCAGAGCACAGCTTGGTGCCCGGCCCCGTTCTGTGGACATGTGGCTGCTTTAAAAATGCTTTTTAATGAGGAACTTGCTGAGAAAACTGCTCGTCCTTTCCTTTAACAAGTCTGGACGTTATACACACAGAGGGTTTCTTCTCCTCCCCCTTCTCCTTTTTTTTTTCTTGAAAATAGAAAACGAGCCAAACATCTGGCCACCAAATGTCCAGAGCCTCTCGGTAGGTCCTGACGGTGGTCACTCTGTGAAATGAGCAGGTCATCAGCTCCTTCGCTCGGCACAGGCCCTGTACGCCACCCTCAGCCCCAGGGTGACCTGGGTCCCTGGGGACACGGGAGCTGCTTGCAGAGATGGCCACGGGAACCGGCTTTAAGCAGCTCGGTGAGGCCCGCCGTCCGCCTGAGGACTCGGGTCCAGAAATGGATCAACTTGACAATGGCATGATAGACCCCCGGGTCTGTTTGCCTGGCGCTCTGTCCCTCGGTCGGGATCCCAGGATGTCGGCGTGCCGTCCGTGCGGCTGCGGGAGAGACATGCATTCTCCCCGAGAGCCGGGCACGAGTTAGAGAACAGGTCTTGGAGGACAAGCAGCAGCCGTTCAAACTGCGAACGTGCAGGGATTTGCCGTACACGATTCAGCCAGATCTTCGTTTTCTGCCGGTTAACTCCCCGTCGTGTTACCTTTTCCTACCACGTGTTCAAGAGACGAAGGAGGAGGAAGTGGCCGGATGGGTCCTGAGGGGCACCTGTGTGCGCGGGGGTGTGAGTGTGAGTGAACAAAAGCCCGAGGTAGGTATTAGTGTCATTGTTAAAAACAAAGGAAGCCGAGAGTGTCCCAGAGGCAGCGCTTGCTCCCACGCAGTCTGTGCATGACGTTGGGAGAGGGCCTGGCATGCGGTGACGTCCAGAAGGGGCTGGCCCAGGAGGGGCCCAGCGACAGAGCCGCCTGAGGGCAGAGAGGGGTGCGGCGGGTGACCGGGCACGCTCAGAGGCTCCGCACCGCCTGCCCTCCAGCAGGAGGGGGCGTTCGCCTCGTCTGGAAAGGGGGAGCTCCAACACCCCTGCCTGTGGCTGTTATCAGGCGTGCGGGAATCCCAGGGCTCATGCGGGCATGCGAGACGCACCTCCTGTTACAGGCGACAGCGTCACGATGACACGACTGGAAAGCCAGGTGACTTCCTGTTCCTCCACATTTTCCGCCACAAGGTCCGCACTGTCCCTCTGATGGAGGGGCCGGCGCCCGGCTCTTGCGTGGGAGCCGGATGGTTCGCTGTGGCTCCGACGCAGGCCGCCTCTGCACGCAGCCTCCTCCCGTCGCCACCTCTGACGGCCTCTGTGCCTTCAACCGAGCCTGGTTTCAGGCTTGCACTTGCCCTTGCCAGGCCTCTGTCCTCTTTCGGTCCGCAGCTTGTCAGGCTGGCCACTTGTGGCTTGTTCTGGTCCTGACACACTCACAGTACATTTAAGGTAGACGACGTTGGGGGACCTCATGGGCTGGGGCTTCGCAGCCTCCGTTCTGTGTTTGCAAAGACCCGCATGTCCCCTGCGCTCGGCCCGGCACCCTCAGAGCCGTCCTGCTACTTTCCTTTCACAGCTGGGGACCGGGCCACAGAGAGCTGAAACAACTCGCCAGGACCCCCGGCCAGAGAGTGACCGGCTCTCCCGGCAGGTCCGCTGCATCCGGAGAGGGGCGGACTATCTCCCCACCGCTGCCCGAGCCCGAAACAGCCTCCTTTCTCAAGTCCAATGCTTACAGTCTTCCAAAGTGCAGCGTGGAAAACACGTCGGTCTACAGGAGCGAGTGTGCGAGTGACCCCCAGCGCTCACCGGACCCATCCTTCATGCTTTATCCTGATCCCGGATCCTGGCAATGTGGGGCTCGTCAAAGAAGGTTCAAACTCAGCAACGTAGAACCTGTGGGAGCGAGACCTGCACCTCCTCACAGCTCCATACGACACTTTCAACAGAAAAGGAGTGTTGAGGGTGTAAGGGAGAGGATGGCCGTGCCCCGGGACCCTCGCACACCCACCACTGGGGCCGCAGGTCGGCACACGGGGCAGCCAAGCGGGGAGCTGGGCCTCTTTGCGGCATGTTTTGATGGAGCAAAAGCTGAAACTGGGATAAGGCCACGAAGAGCCACGACCGCCTCGGGACGGTCTGACCGGTTGCACTGGGAGTGTGTCCTGACACTGAAGACCGTCCTCATTTTCCAGAGCTGGGGGTTTTCTGCCCTCACCAGGTGACACAAGTCCCTCCTCAAAGAGCTTAAGAAGTTCGCAGAGTCTCCTGTTTCCCAAGAAACATTCCTCCTTTGTCCATAGTCTGATCCTAAATAAGCAAGCCAAGGAAATAGAAATGATTCCGATCTATTAATGGCGCCTGAAACACGGACCATGCGCCATCAATTACAAACTCCCACACTCTGAAATTTAAGTGAAACTAGGCAAGGGGTTCACTTAGGAGACCAACTCTTGAGACGTTTTTAAATAACCCAAACACGGTGCTCCCTTGCCAGACCCCCGGTGCTTCTGGGGACAGCACAGAGGCCTTATTGGCAGAAGGAGCGAATCTGATGACTCACCACGTTCCTAAGGTCACGCACGTTCTGCATCTCCCCCGGACACGCGTCCCTCTGTGCACGGGTGGCCCGCTCCTCTGGGACGTTAGAGACCCTCCCCTGCCCTCAGAAGCTGATGCAGGAGTTTCCTGACGGAGCGTTGCTGTTACGGCGGAGTTGCAACACCCGCTCTTCCCGAGTCCCAGACGTCACAGGGGTCTGGACGCAGCTGCAAGCGCCGGGTGGGAGGTTACCTTTGGAAGCCACATCCAGGGAGCCGAAGGAGCAAATTCTCTCTGCTGCTTTTGGAATAAGGCCGACAGATTAGCCGTGGCTCAGCGTGTGGTCCGTGTGAGATCCTCGTGCCTGTGCCCAGAGCACCCGGGGGCCGCCATGCACAGTCTGTATCTGGCCCTCAGCACATCTCGGCTCTACCCCGAGGAGCAGCGCGAGTTTGCAGGTGAGGGCATCTCTGTGCGCGCAGCGGACTGCAAGCCTGTGCGTGTCTGCGCGTGTCCACGCGTGTCCTTGTGTGTCCTCGTTCACCGTCTGAGGAACTTGGGCACAGCCCCTCAGAGAAAGAGGAAAGGGCCTAGCTGGCCTCCCAGGGTTTCTCATTTATTACGATTCGTTGTTCGGAGATTTACGTAGAAGTAGAGCAGGACAGGTTCGGGGCCATCTTGACCCTCGAGAGTCACTGGTCATCAGGCACTTGAAGACCACTCCCTCCTGTCGCTCCCGCTCTCACCAGCAGAAACGCGGAACCTATATTCTCGCTCTTCGGGTGCTGTACGGAGAGTGAAGTGTCCGTAGCTCAAGTGTCCAAGTAGCCAATTAGTGTTCAAGTCATTCCCCTTGGTCAGGCTTAATTTTTTTCTTCTCCTAAAGTATTCAGTTTAGACTTTGAACAGAAAATGAGTTGGGGAAAAAAATGAAGTTAAAACCAGATGTTTGGATGTCCAAGCTAATGTCCAGTTGGAGAAAGAGGAAAATACGCTGAGAAATTAGCTTTGCTTTGCTCCGACGACGTCTTCTCGCGATCGCACCCGTAGGAAGCCTTCCTGGTTGGAGTTGGTCAGACGCCCGACCGGTACCTGCAGTACCTCATGTTTTCCTGGAACAGACCTCGGAGGAGAAGCTGGTGACACGCAGGGACAGGTCAGGACGGCAAGATCCCAGAGCCGCAGGACAGCAGGCCTTGAGGATGTGGCCCCACGCGGACACGGGCGAGCTGCCCCTCCTGCTCCCAGACACCAGAGGCCATCGGGACGTCCGACGAGAAGGGGCTCAGTGAGGACAGTTTGGAGGAGAAAGAGCACTTTCGTGTCCCACTAGATTCCTCCGAAAATCACTTGCGCATTGGGCGCTTTTCAGACAATTTATCTGAATTACACTTTAATATAATGACAGATGATTTAGATCTGGCTTTTTATAGTTATTGTCCAAATTCCTATCCGTTCTTCCCCAACATTTAGCACACGCGCAGGCTGGGGTAAACGTGGCGTCCCGTCGTTCCCGCCAGCTCTAGAGGGCTTCGGTCTGCTCACACGCACGTCGCCAGCGGGTCAGGCCGCTCCCGCCGGAGTTGTTCCTCCTCAGAACAAGGAAACCTCGCTTCCTCCCAAAGGGGTTCGGAGCCTCGGCCGGACGGCGAGCACATCGCGGCCCACACCGAGCGTGGATCCCGAGCTGGTTTTCTTCAGGCGACGAGCGGAAGACAGCCCCGCGCTCGTCTGCCCCGTCACTAACTTGCTAGTGGACGCTGCTCAGGAAACAGCAGCTTCCAGAAGACTTCGGCGGCGCGGCCGTGCATGAGCCACGGAGTCTCCGCTCACGGGCCATGGGGACACAGCTGTGATGCACCTTTGCTGCCCCGTGAGGCGAGAACAGGACTCGTGAACCGGGGCCGGTGGCTGACATGCGGCTTCGGGGCAAGCGTTAGCTCAAGTAAAGCAGCGACTACACAAAGAATAATGTCAGAAAGACGTCTGGCAGGTGGTAAGCATGTCCCAAACATCTCCGAGTAGCAGCCTCTCGGAGGTTTGGAAGACGCAGTTACGACTTCCCAAAAATGCAGCTCGACTCCCCTCGGCGTCAGGGGACTTGCCGCCACAACCATGTGCCCCACGCGTTGGCTGGTTCTCACGGATGGGAACGGCTTTTGTAATTCTCTACGATTGCTCCGTGTGCTCGACTCTTGCCTTGTACATACGCCGCACTTCTCTGCTATCCTACAGCCCCTTCAGAAAACACGTCGGTCAATTGCAAAGAAGGCAGAGCTCCCCAGCACCGTGTGCTCAGGCAGCTCGGCTCCCCTCCCGCCCGCCCCTCCCTTCCCCACACTGCCCTGTCCTTCCCCACCCCTCTCCCCTCCGGGCTACCCCTCTTGCTGGAATCCTCATCCGAGCACACTAATTGGGTTTTTGGGGTTCTTTGACATGGGGGCTGAGACCCAACTGCTGGGAAGTGCTCTGCCGAGATGTCAATGTCGCGTGACAGTTTGCAGTTACGAACGGATCAGATACACTCATTCACACGCCCGCTGTATTACCCGACAGGCCCATGGCTCACCACCCTTCTGTTGCCACTGGGCTGGGTCCTGCATGTGTGACGGTGAGCTCTGCCCTCAGGCTTCACATGTCCGCACCCGCTTACGTTCTTGTGCCCTCTGTGGCGGCGGTCCCCATCATGTCCCTGGCCTGGTGGTCACGGCGCCTGAGTGAATGTTTCCCCTGAGAACTTCCGATCTCTCCCTCTTTCAGCCTCCTCCAATTCAGGTGTCTCTCCCGAGCCTCTTGGAAATACGCTTTCCCTTCCTGCCACCTGCGCTTCCGTCCTCGCTCCAAGGGCAACTGTCCTGCATAGAAAACCCTGGCGTTTGGACAAAGGTCTGGTCAGGGTGAGTTTACAGACCTGCTATTGACCCTGGGAGGGTCTCAGCTTCCTCAGCCAATGTCCCCTATTAGATATTTGCGGACACGTACACCGCGTGGACTTCTTATCAAGATCCTCGGGAAGGACGCACAGAAGGCCCTCGAGGCCAGATTGTGTCATAAGTGTCCTACTTATGCTAAACCCAAAATGCTAACCTCACTACCTCTTTCAGCTCTAAATCTTTCAATGTATCTTTGGTTTAAAATGCCACATTTTCCATGAAGTGACATAAAATATAACCAACTGGAAATCACGTTGCCCTAATTCGAGGCGGGATGGCACTCTGCACTTTGCTAACGAGCTGTGCCCGGCCAGTCTGGTCTCCTGTGCGAGGCAGTGACCCTGGAGCTCGGCCAAGCCCCTTACACTCACACTCCTCAAGTTTTGGGGGGAATCCTTCCAAAGGGAGCGTCCTCCAAAGACAGAGGCCTGCTCTGCGGGTCCGCAAACCCTCCACGTTCACCCGCTCTGCGCAGGGAAAGGAACTGTTTCCAGCGCTCTTCGAATCAGGTCCCGAAGCTCAGGACGCCTCTGGTTTTTGGTATCCTGGGGCCGGCACTATACCGGGGACAGGACTAACCCTGCCAACAATGCAGGTGCCCCACAGGAGCCCCAAGGGCCGGGACAGAACCCCGTGGCGTTTCCTACTGGACCCTGGAGGCAGCATCTTTGCAGAAGAATCTGTGATGAGCCAGCAGGCCACCCGGGGTGTAGTCACACACGCGGGGGTGGCACCAGACCCAGCCCTCTCTGTCGGCTCTCCCGGGAATGGTGTCTGCGTGGAAGGGTATTTGCACGACCAACACGAACGGACCATTCAGGGTCAAAAAACTTACTGACTTAGTGTGTCGTGAACGACCTGCTTCTGCAGGGGGTGGGCAGGGAGGGTGGGTGAGGAGAGGCTGTGTCCAGTCTGTGCTGCTTCCATGGAAAAAAACAGGAGATGAACGCTCGTTCTCAAAGGAGACAGAGTGTATCAGGGAACAGACCCGGGTCTCCATCACACGTCCTCCTCCGGAGCCCGGCCCGCGAGCTGGGGTCGGCGCTTCTGTCTTGTCCTCACGCGGCACGGACTCCGCTCCGTCTTCCCCGACGCCGCTGGTGGAACGTGGGCCCCGTCTGAGGGGGATTCATGAGCTCTTTGTATGGAAGCACTCCGAAACGAGCCGTTAACGTCCCCCACTCTACTGTGTTTTGAACTGAATGCTGAGATCCTGTGTTTTATGGTTTTCTTAGCCTATGACCAACAGCTAAGGAAAAAGTCTTTATTTTGTGAATTTGATTTAAATTTTTCCTTCTATACTTGCTAGGTCATTGCAGCAAAGTCATCGTAGCTCGGCCAAAGCCATGGCAGCTCAGTCATTGCACGGAGCGACAGTCTGGCAGCTGTGGGAAGTCTGGACAAGGCCCAGTAACACTGCCCAGAACCGAAACACTTGCTGGAGCCGGTGCAGAAGCCGAGGACATCCAACGGAGAGGCCCGGGCCCCGTGCGGGGACATGATACTTTGCACCTGCAAGAGTTCGAGACCCTCTCAGGGGCGTTCTGGGTCCTGGGAGTTCTGGCTCCCGTCTGCTCGGCACACTTGAGAGGATTATTCTTTCTGGAGAAGAGTTTGGGTCACTGAACCCTAGAGCCTCATAATTAGCAGGGATGGTACGGGTGGGAACCATCCGTACTGGGATGACTGGGAACTTAGATACGGTGTCTGGATGCTTCCAGGGAAAGTTTTCTGTAAGTCGGACTCTCTGCCCACCTGCTTGAGCACCACCTGGGATCTGTCAAAATTCGCCTCTGTGTCTCCCCCGCGGGCCGCCTGCCCTGGAGACTTGCACATCCATATCACCTCGTGAGTGCCAAGCAGCCCAGACGGAAAGACCCCAGAACAAGGACGTCCATTTCATGATGGGCAACTCTAGTTGTCAGGGAAATGTAAAGGTACACTCAAAGCAATGAAGAAAGAAAGAAAGAGGAAGAGAGAGAAAAAAAGAAAGAGAGGAAGTTCCCAGCTGCAGAACGTCGTCCGTGGGACCCCCGTCGACTTGAATCTGCGGCAACAAAGGGGGCAGGTCTGAGGTCAGAAGTTACCGCTGCCTTTCCTGCATCCGCTCTGATACCTGAGCCCTTGAGATCTCTCCGGGGTAGAGCCCCCACGCTAATTTTCCTGCTGTGGGCGGAGCGCTTCTAGGCCTGCCCTCACGATGCCTACCCGTGGGCTGCGAGAGCGGAGAGGGTACTGTAAGAGAGACTGCTGACCCCTAACTAACATCCGAGTTAGGGATGCGGCAGCTTGGATCCTCGTGCCAACGCATCATGCTTTATGCTCTTGAAGACAATTTTTGAAGTTTGTAAAATCAAGAAGAGTAGTAGTAGCACGATGCGGGTAGCAGGGATGCGCGTATCTGAGCCCCATCTGTCATCTCAACAAGTGATGAGGCCAGATTTGTAATTCGGCTTCTGAAGTCTAATAATCACCAAATGTTTAACCAGACCCCCTTGGCTAGCTCCCTTACAGCGGGGACATGCAAATGTAATTCAACAGGAAAAAATGAAGGCTTTCTCGTTGTCGTAACAAAAATCAGCCCCCCCCCCATCTTTCTTTCTCCTCCAGAGAGATCCCTTTGAGATATCACACAGTTCCCTTTTCCTCGAGATCCTGACCCTTCATCAGACGCACACGGGCGTGTCCACGTGCAAACAGAAACACGGGAACATGCACACGTGCGAAAAGCGTTAATAGCCAGAATGACGCTGGAGCGCCGGCTATTTCTCCTGGAGGTGCACACACGTCAGTACTGTCTGGGACGGTAATTGCTTGTGGATGAGCCTGACACAGATTAGTCTGGGGGACAATTGAGATGCCCCTTATTTGTTGCCATTTAGTTTTTTGGTTTTTTTCAGTTAAGAGACTTCATTTTTTTAGAGCACTTTTACATTTGCAGAAAAGCTGAGCAGAGAGGAATGGGCTACCATCTGCCCCTCGTTCCCTACCAGCACGCTCCCCTCGAACGCCACCCACGGGCGGGCCGCTAGTTACCGTGGATGACCCTTTCCTGACAGGGCTTTGTAACGCGGTTTGTGCTGGGGCGCGTTTGTGCTGGGCGGGTCGTGACGCGTGCCACCTGTCTGTCACCACCCTGTCGTGCGCAGCGGCTCCACGGCCCGACGGTCCCTTCGTGGGCTCCTTCTCTTCTTGTCTCTAATTAAATCCAAGTCCAGGCTTAGACACTTTCCCTTCTCTCTGCAGAATTCTTGCAACAATCGCTTCTCGGCCTTTTGGCTAAGACCAAGTGTAGAATTCTTGCAACAGGGCGGATCTACCGGCCGGAGTCGGGTTTTGTGTGTTTGGTGAAGTCTCTGTTTCTCCTGACTTGTGAAGGGCGATTTTGTTCAATACAGAATTCTAGGGCAGCAATATTTTCTTTCAACATGTTAAACATCTCATTCCATTCTCTTCTTGCGTGTGTGGGTTGTGACCAGACGTCTGGCATAATTCTTATCTGTCCTCTCTCAGTCAAGTAGATGTGTCCCCCTCTGGCTGCTTTCAAGCTTTTCTCTGTATCTTTGGTTGAAATGTGATATGCCAAGTGCACATTTTACAGTATTTATCTTCTTTGGTGTTTTCAGAGCTTTCTGGGTCTGTGGTTTGGTGTCTGCCACTAATTTTGGAAAACTCGCAGCCAGACATTATTACTGTAAATATTTGTTTTTCTGTTTCTCTCTCTCTCTCTCTCTTTTGGTAATTGTGGAGGCTGGTGTGCGGCTGGCGTGGGGCTGGTGTGAGGCTGTGGTTGCTGGTGACCGGAGGAGCCATGCACCAAGGAAGACCGAGAGTGCTACTCCCTCAGGCGAGGAGGGTGGGTGACAGGTCAGCTGACCGTCTCCACGAGGGTGACACTGTTGTCCCAGAAGGTGACATGTTTGGCAGTTATTGTAGGAAACAGACGGCCTGAGGCGCGCAGCCCTCGGGCCGGTCCCCTGGGGCTGTGGCGACTGGGGCTCCTGTGCACACGTGAGTTTGGGCGAAGACCAGAGGGAGAGGAGCACCGTGTCAGTGGGCGACCAGGGCCCTGGGGTGGGGTCACAGGCTGGGGGGTCGGCCAGGAGGAAGATGGGGCGTGGGAGGGCGAGCGGGGTGCGGGGCTCGGCTCGTGGCCCTGAGCTGTTGCGGAGTCTCAGGCCGGGGGAGCCCTTGGGGTCGAAGGCCTCGGGCTGAGCAGGGGAGAGTCAGGAAGGGCAGCTGCCCACTGAGGGCGTTTCCTGTCCCTTCTGGGAATGACCCCAGCGGGAGGGGACAGGGCTTCCGGGATTTCTTCCAGAGCCTCAGGGCAGAGGGGGCCGGGCTCCGGGTCCTGGGCAGAGGCCCCGGGTGGAGGGGTTGCTGGGGGGAGGGGCACTTTTTAAAATTTTTTTTTTTTTTTTTTTTTTAGTTATTGTCATGATACTTCTGCAGGGGTGAGTGGCTCCCAGGGAGAGGGAAACGCAGGTGTTTGGGACCTGGGGTTGAGAGGGGTCAGTCCCTCGCCTGAGGCCACAGGGCATGCGGTGACAGAGCTGGGATTCAAAGCCCAACACGTATCATTCTGTATCGCGTCACCTTTTCAGCACAGAGTTCTACTTTCCAAAGAGGAATTAAGTTGAAATCCTCTCACTCGAGGTCACAAATACCTCTACCGTGAACGAGCTTTTGGCCGGGGAGGGGGGGCAGATTTCTTGGAGCCTCACAATGCGCTTCTTTCACTGAAATATGTGCAGGTCTGGGCGGCTTCCCAGCGCGGTGCCCCCAGCCGTCGGCGACAACGCCCACGGCCTATCCCACACCGTCTCCCCCTCGGTGGCCGCGGCCGGCAGGACGTGCTTTCACCTTCCTGCTGAACTGGACCCGAGCCAGGAGACTGGTGTGGTCACGGCTCTGCCAGCCCGTCGGGCCCAGCGGCCGCCCAGCCCCAGCCCGAGGCCCGCCCGCAGACCCGCTCCCGCCTCCTGTGTGGGTGGAGGCCGCGCGTCAGGTGTGGGGCGACTCTCCCACGCACGGGCCCTAATGGGGGGATGTGGAATTTGGAGGAAGGCGGCCGACCGGCGAGTGGCACGCGAGCTTGAGGGAAGGTGAGAGAGAGACTGCCGCACAAAACCCTTTCTAAATCAACTAAGAGGACAGCGCTAACTTGCCCCACAGATCTGTTTTCTGAAAGAGATGGCGAGTGGCACGGTTTGTATTTTAAGCAGCACTTCCTCACGCGTGTCACAGTTTAGCTTTCTAAAACCGCCTCCTGGGATCCCATGTGGAAGACGCATCAGTGAACCACGGCCGTGGGCCACGTCCAGACACGGACAGACCGAGAATCACTCATGCACGTCCTTGCGCGCGTTGCCTGTGGCTGCTTTTGTGACGGAGACCGATGGCTCATGGCCTAAATACCCACCACCTACATTTACAGAAAATTCTGCTGCCTTCGGGCTGAAAGGATACATGTTTTGGATGAAAGTTGTGACCTGGGTTACACGTGAGATTCTCCTAACGTAAGACACTGGATGACCTAGAACTCGTTTAAACTTAGCACGTAACTCACTCTGTGGCCACGAATTTAATCCCGATTGAATGTGACGGTCTGGACACAGTCCAGAAGGAACCGAGCACAGAAACCCAGCTTCCTCGTGATGGGACAGTGTGGTACATCAGGTGCAAAACAACCAGTTACATGTGAGAAAGGGCAGCCCGAGGCATGTGGTGTCGGGGGCTCTACACGGAAACGGACCCAAGACAATAAAAGCAACCAAGGCCTGGCACAGCTCTGACAAGCCCACATGACCCTGACCGTGACAATGACCCTACATGACCCTACATGACCCTTCATGACCCTACATGACCCTGACCCATGACAACGGCCCTACATGACCCATAATGACCCTATATGACCCTGACCCGTGACAATGATCTTACATGACCGTGACCTGTGATAACAACCCTACATGACGGTAACAGCCCTCCAGGACCCTGACCGGTGGCAGGTCTACAGCCCCAGCACAGGACCTTCTGTGTTTCGAGGACAGGAGAGCAATGGACACAGAGATGGTGAAAGCGATGAGTCGACGTCTAGAAAAGCTTGGCGGGTATGAAACCAGTGGCCCAACCACCCACCCCGAGGGAATTCTCCATCGGTGCCCAGAGGCCGGGCCACAGATAGGCGCGGAGGCGTGGACCGTGGGGTGGAAAACGGAAACAACCCGTGTGTCCGTCCTCGAGGAAGCCAGCGAGAACACAGAGCTCCGCAGCTCATCACACAAGGCAAATGTTGCGACTAAAATGCACAGAAACCATCATCAAACGGCTGAGTGACCACAGGTATCCCTAACTTTGTGTCCACCTCTCACTGTACAGAAATAGGCTGGAATTAGAAACAACAGCAGGGGCCGGTGGGCCCTCTGGCTAAGAACACCGGAGTGACGGCTCCGTGTCATTTGCTTCTGCTTCACAAATGATTGTGCTCGTGCTCGTTAGAACACTAGTTCAATTGAAACACGATTGTACATTAAAATCATCAACTTAAGCTTCAAGGGGCACATGATTTTTTCACCAATATGTGCATTTTATTCCTGGTTAATGATCTGTGTCTCAGCTTGTGAGAAAGAACACCAGGTCGCGACAGATCAGTCTCCGCGCTGCCTTTCGTCTGTTGGAGGACGACCTGCTGTTTGGGGCGGGCACGGGTACGGCTGGGAGGCGCAACTGCCGTCGTGTGTTGGCGTCCACTACGTGTGCACGTGCCTGCTTTAGACGCGTGGACCCGTGTAAGCAGGCGGCCGCGGCTCCTTTCCAGCGAGGCAGGGTTTTGCTCCGTCCCAGCGTGCACGCGGGGTTTTCCTGGTCGTAACCGCACGGAGAACTCACACCCTGCATTCACCAGACGGAGTTGATGGGGAAGTTGCTCGTCAGATAGTGTAAGAAGGTGACTCTCACCGTGTTTTGCTTATATTTTTTCTTGTTCTTTAAAAAACACCTCTTCCGAGTATTTCTGTATCAGTAATTCTCTATACACGCATGTACATGTGATACATAAAAAATTATACATCTTTGGGGCACGTGGTGGCGCAGTCGGTTGAGTCTCTGGCTTTGGGTTTCCGCTCAGGTCATTATCTCAGGGTTGCGAGACCGAGCCCCACATCAGGCTCCTCGCTCTCTCTTTCTGTCTCTCAAATAAATCTTAAAAAAAATATATATATATATAAATATACATACATATGTGTATATATATATATCTTTTAAAAATAGATAAAACACTTTAAAAACTTTAATTTTCTCTTCTTTATTCTGCAGGTATAATTCATGTTGCTCATTTGATTCCCCCGGGAGATGACGCGCACAGGACCGGACTGAACGGGGCAGACAGAGAGCCCTGGTAAGCTAGCGTTCTTTGATTCTTTGATTCAGGTCTAGTGACTTTGGCAAGTTTGGATATTCTTTATTCATTGTTTCTGTTTTGAAATTTGTTATATTTTCAATGAAAAATGTATATACTCAAAATACCGAGATAAAATGGAACAAAATCCCCAAGTAATCCTACAATCGTAAGAAAATTGCAGGTGGTACTTTGTTTTCTTCTACACACGTAGAGATTTTATTTTAGAAAAGCGGAAAATGGAATGACACCATACATCTCAGTCAGCTGGGGCTGCTGTCCCGGAGCATCACAGACTGGCTTATAAGCAGCAGACACTCTTTCTCCTACTTTCAGAGGCCGGGGGCCGAGACCAGGTGCCGGCCAGTCTGGTTCCTGGTCAGATCTTCCCCGAGGTACAAAGGGTACAAAGGCTGCCTTCTCAGCGTGTCCTCCCATGGAGAAGAGACAGCTCTGACCACGCTGAGGACCTCATTTCATCTGCTCACCTGCTCGCCGGACCTAACGACTAAGCAGAACTAACACCTGACCTGCCCACCTGCTCACCTGCCCACCTGCCCACCTGCTCACCTGCCCACCTGCCCACCTGCTCA
>JAHRIG010000075.1:371429-462662 GCA_020311275.1 Eira barbara
GGGGTGCGGCGGGAGGACGGCGCAGGGGTGCGGCGGGCCCTTTCGCCGTTTCTCTGCGCCGCGGCCGCGCGGGCGGGGACGTGACCGAGGCCCCCGCGCCGGGACTTCGGTTGCGTCTGATAAACCGGGGGGTGGGGGGGCAGGGCAGGGGTCGCGGCTGGTGACCCCCGGCCGCGGCGGCCCATTCCCACGCAGACAGGGAGGAGCCGGTGTTGGCCGGGGGCGGGGGCGGGGGCGGGGGCCGCGCGAGCCCAGCACCGAGCGAGACGCCCGTGGCCTGGGGCGCCGGGTCGGGCCTCCCTGGAAGCGGACGCGCGGCCGGAGCGGGCGGGGGGTCGCGGGGAGGGCCGTGCTCGTGGACCCCGCGCCCGCCGCGCCCTGGGGCAGGCCCCATCCCCCCCGCGCGATCCGGGGCGTCGGGAAGGGGCGCGGCGTGGCGGGGCAGGTTCCGCGGGAAGCCGGCCTGCTCCGTGTCCGCACGTCGTCGTGTCCAGTGGCCGCTCGGCTCGACCGGGCAGGTCCCGGGAAGCGTCCACGAGGCTCCAGGGCCGCGCGGGCGACGCCGGTGGCAGCCGCGCGGCCCGGTGTCTGGAGCGTCTGAAACGGCGTCGGTGTCCGTTTCTCGGCGAGACGTGTCCGCGGTGGGACGCGCGTTGGACCCGACGACGGGGTCTCACCTGGGAGGTTTAGCCCCAGTAGCTCGATGGAGGGGACGGGCATGACCCTGGGGGGAAAGAAAGTATTTTTTATACAAAACTCACTAATTGCATCACAGCGATTTCCAAAACAGCACGGGCCGCGGTCAACACTTCCACGTATACATGGTGACGCGTCCTAACAGGGAGGAAACCGGCCTCAGCGCGAAGATGGGGGACGGGGACGAGGGCAAAGAAGGCGGGCGACGCATGCGGCTGCCGCAGAAGCTCTCACAGCTCTGGCGGCTCTGCCCGGGGCCCTCGGTTGCCTCGCGGGGACTGTTCCAAGCCACGGAGGGGCCCCTGCCTCCAGCCGCTCCTCTTTCCCGTCCGGACGCCGCCGCTCTCGCCCCAGACAGCGCGGGTCCTTTCCCAGGCGGGTCCTGACTTCTGCGCAAGGCTGCGGCCTGGGTGGGGGGGGTGCAGGCCAGGCTCCTGCCCCGGCCTCACCATGAACCCCCAACCCTGCCGTTCTCCGCCCACCCTTCGTCTGTGGCCAGACAGCTCAGCTTTCCCGTTTCTGCATCCTCTGATTGAGAAAAAAATGTTTCCTTACCTGGAGCCACGGAGCCTTCTAGGAAAGAACGCAGAGCAGGGCAGCTTCCTGACGCATCCCCCCCAAAGAGACCCTGAGTCCCCTCCCCGGCGCTCGCCACCTCCCCTCTCACCAGGGACAGCCGGCGTCCTCCCGTCCTCCAGAACAAGGCATCGTGTGTCCCTCAGGAAAGGGGCCACAGCCCAGCAAGGCCTGGGGTGTCTGCCCCTCCTCCCGCCACCGGTCCCCACAGACGCCGCTGAGCCGGGAGACTCGGGCTGCGGACGTGTCAGTTGATGGCACAACTGGACGAGTGCAGAATGGCGGGGAGGGGCAGAGGTACAGACTCGGAGAGGGAGGAGGGAGGAGGACAAGAAACACAAAGGAATCAGCCCTTGGATGAAACATTTGCAAAGGCGGATCATCCTGCTCTGAGTTCTAGGAGAAGCGGCGGACGGACGTGCGGGAGGCTCCCCGGGCAGTGGTTCTGAGGCGCCCGGCCCTCGGCTCCGCGGTGGCTCAGCACCACGTCGGAGTCACCTGTGACCTGGGCCCCGACCGCTCTCCGCAGGGGCCAGGCGGGCTTGTCAGACGGAGGCTTCTCTCCGATGATTTACGCTGCCGTGAGGCTGCACGCGGGCTCTGGACAAACAGATGGTGGGTGCCCTGGAGGCCCCAGCTGGGCGACCGCTGTCTCCGCTGGCCTTTTGTCGGGAGATGAAGTGTTCCTTCAGGCCGCAGGGGCCTCGCACTGGCCCGGGAAGCACTCGTGCCTCGTTGTTGGACAAGACGACCCTCCATATGCTTTTGCTATCCATCGGGGAGCCACACCGCTTTTCAGTATGTGCAGATGGGAACTGGCTACCTCTTTAAGGAAAGTATAAATCATCCTTTTTGATACATTTAATTTCCTAGGTGGAACGATAGTTTCCAATTCCCCTTTTATGTTTTCAGGGATTTCCTTTTTAGCAATAAGTCAACCAGGACGACCAAGGGCTCCTGCGCGTCTCGGCGTGTTGTCTCGATCTCCGGCCCCTGGAGCCCCACAGCTCCGGCCCGCGCCTCCACCAGGGCCAAGGACTTCCTGCTTACCTAGAATTCTACTTCTTGTGCCAATACTGACTGAAGAATTCATGAAGTAACGTGCAGACTCGAAGACATTTAAATCAAATTAAGTTGCTTTTGACAATCAGGTACACACGTGCCATTAAATAGTTTATTTTGGAAACTCTACGGAGTGTCCAGCTTGCTTTCCGTCCTCAAGGACCTCCGCCTCCCACGGCCCCAGGCTGACCCAGGAGGCTTCTGTCGGGATGGGAAGGGGTTTGACCTGCTGGTGGTGGGCCGCGTGCGAGTACTTGCCGTGCGGACGGTGTCTGCAGCCGGACTCCGGAGCGGTGCGCGGAGCCCTGCTCAGCATCCAGGGCTCCGGACGCGGCTGACCCCTCCCTTGCCACTACTCCCTTCAAGCTCTTCTTCAGCAAACGAGTCCGACAGCTTGAACGAAAGCCGGTACATTAAGAAGTATAGATTCTTGGGGGGAAAGCGTGACAATTCTTCAAATGCTTTTCAAATGCGTGCGGCCATCTCATGTGTTCAGTGAGTGCTCGTTGTGTGCAGAGAGTCCGATGGCTGGCGTGGGAGGGACGACACAGAGGAACCCTCCACGCGGCGCAGGAAGTGCTCGTCAAGTCCGTCGCTTTTCTGCTCCGCTCTCTGGACCGCGCCGAGCCCGAGATCTCCGCGCTGGTGGGCCGGTACAGGAGCGATGGAAGGGAGTCTGCTCACTCCCTCGCCTGTCCACGTTCCCCACGATTTCTCTAAGAATCGGGCTTCCAAACAAGCCAGAGCACTTGCCGGACTTAACCTGCTACCCCTCCAGCGTGGGAAAGTGACCTCTTACAGGTAACACCACCAGCCGCCGCCCCAGGCCTGCCTCACCCTCGCTGTTTCTGAGTTACAGCCTCTTTCTGAAGATTTTTAAGAATTGACAAATCATATATTACTAAATTTACACAAAATAAAAGATGCCGTTGACTTTAAGGAGCTGGACGGTAATAAAATGATCTCCTCACACAGTGTGTTATACAGGCTATTTCCCGGCTTCCTTAAAGCAGGACAAAGCGGATGAAATTCTAAATGTCTCATTTACAAATTGCGTTTCTATGTAGTTCACATAAAGGAAACAGTATCTCTAAATTTTCTGAGATCTTCAGGAAAAATCTTTCGTCGACCTAGAACGCCTTATTCAGCATCACACAAACCCTCAGACAATAACTTACAGGAAATACGACCTCTTCATAACATGCGTGTCTGTCTGCTTCCTCCCAAAATTGCCCATGACTCCAGTGGCTGTGTTTTCAGAATATTTGAAGAGAATGAATTATTTATCCAGGTGGTTGCTGAAAATGAAACACCCTTCGGAATTGAAACTGGAAATTGTGCACAGAAGAGCATAGGGATCCCGATGCCCCAGTACCATGGGGTCGCCCTCTTTCTAGAATCGTGGCTTTTAATATTGTCCATTTTATTATGCTGTATGAGGCCAGGGTTTCTGGGATGTCTCCGCAGATTAACATCTCTCAGAAACTGTCTAAAGTAACCAGGAAATTAAAAAAATGGTTTGGGATAAAAAGGAACCGGCACATAAAATCAGTTTTACGTTAATCTGAAAACCTTTCCCACATTAACTTTATTATATGGATTGCTTTCTAGAAAACAAGCTCTTAAACCAAAAATATTAAAAATAAAAAAATATCCTTTTATCTGCCAAGTTGTTTTGGGGGAAGGGTACGCCCATTTTTGCAGCCCATACTCATGAGCGACGTACCTCCTGACATTGGGCAAGTAACGGGCAAGTTACTGCGCATGCTGGACCAGCCCCACCCATACACTCTGCCCAGAGCCCCCAGAATCGTGCCCCAGGTGCACCAGGTGCCCCCAGAGCCCCAGCATCGTTCTCCAGCTGCCGTAGGTGCCCCCAGAGTTGACCAGGAGTTTGAGTCCTTCTCCCTCTACACTTTGGCCCTGTCTGGGTGAGGCTCATGGGGTTGTGCCGTCCGGCTGCCAAGCATTGGAGCCCAAGACCCCGCAGCTACTGTGAGGCCAAGAGGCACAGGGTGTTATGGATAAAGCAAGCTGTTTCCCCTCACAGGCCCTGGGCAGAACGACTCAGGGGAGCCTAACCTAAGGGAAAGGAAGTAGGGAATGTGGAATTGCAGGTATCGGTCACTCTGCGTTACCCTCGTCCACCTGTCCCATGTGAGGACGACCCCAGCCTTCAGTGGCTTAGGCCAAATATTTTGAATTAATCATTAATGTTTTCTTTTCTTTGAAACCCCAGATTCAATTGACCTTTGAACATGGGGAGTCTGGGGCAGTGACCCCCACGTAGAGGAAAATCTGTACATAACTTTTGACTCCCCCAGACTGAACGGGTAATAGCTGTTGCCCGGGAGCCTCACCCACAACAGCGTGTTGACACCTATACTGTGCGTCACCAGAACGATAGACTGTATTCTTACAATAACGTAAGCTTCAGAAAAGAGAGTGTTATTAAGAAAATCATGAGGAAGAAAACACATTTATAGCATGAGAAAATCCAGGTGTAAGTGGACTCGTGCAGCTGAAACCCCCTCGGTCAAGGTCAGATGCACACTGAGGCTGTGAGCCTGTTCCACAACTGTGTGCGGCCAGGCTGGTCTAAGCCACATGGGGTCTTGCTGGGCTCCTGCAGGTGCCTCCCGACCTGCGTCTGCCCAAGGAGGAGCTGCCCCGCTGCACACAGGAGCCTGGGGAGGGCCTCCCGCAGGCCCCTGTCTGCTCCTGGTTTCTCAGGATGAAAGCTGCTGTCGCCTCCCAGGCCTGCGAGGGCCACCAGCATCACCCTGGCTCCCCCTACTCTCCTTGTTTTCGTCCTCTTCAGCCAGACGGCTTCCAGGCTCGTCCGTGGCCATGCAGGCACAGCCCAGCCCACATCAGAGCCTTTGCAAGTGCCGTCCCTTGTCTGGAATGTTCTTGCCCCACAGACGTCCCCTACTTGGCGAGGCTGTCCTGGCTGTGCTGCTGGACGCTGCAGCCTCCCTGCAACCACTTCCCATTGCCCTGATTCTCCCTTTAACTCCAAAGCACAAGCACGTCACAGCACCAGCCCTGCGACGCACCACGCTCCGTACCTGGCATGTGTATTCGCCGCGCACCACCGCGTTCTGCCGGCAGAAGGCGACCTTTGTGGAAATTCACAGTCGGCTCCTTTTGGTTAGTGATGAACTTCAGAAAATAGTGTATAGTACTCAACAAGTAGATAAATAACACTAGTTCTCTGACTTAATCTAACTTTGACAGATGCAAACGTGCCTTCTGGCAGCCCCTCACCGCGCCGTGTTCCTCTGCCGACCGCACGAGCGCTGAAATCCTGCACAGTAATGGGAACTGACGTAAGAGATAAACATACGCTTAAACCAGCAACTTCTCAGATGTCCACGTGCACAGGAAATATCTTAAGGAGTCTCTGAAGCCAATTTATTACAAAAGCATAACTTCCTTCTACCTCCTGCCCAGCCCCACACCGCCCCCAACACTGACCAGCTGTTCCAGGCTGAGAAGCAAACATATTTAACATTAGCCTAAGGGGACCTGATTGGAGGACCATTTGGTGGCCAAATAACATGCAACCCTAAATCAAGGTTGGATCCAGGGTGCCTGGCCCTCCAGCTGGGTGCCGCCCTGTGCCTCGTGCATAAGGACCGGCCCGCTGATAGAAGGGTGTCTGATTTCCAGATCAACACACGAGGCATTTCCCGTGAAGTGCTCCGGGAAACCTACAAGAACGTGACTGTATGAACGTGACAGGTCTTGTTTCCAAACTTAATCCCCACAGAAGCCTCTTACTCTCTCCCAGATGGTGCTGCATCTTCAACTTTGCAGAGGAAAAGTCATGCCGTCTGAAGGAGGGCCGGCTCTGGAGGACGAGCCGGTGACTATAGGCACGAGGTCTCGGGATGACGTCACGTGTGCTCTGGGCTACCGCAGGAGCACCAGCAAGCTCCAGAGGAAATGCATCCTGGGCGTAAGGGGCTGGCTCCGAACACAGAGTCCGGTCCGCACGCCAGCCAGCGATGAGGTTGGTTTTGGGGAAACTTGCTTCTCCTGTGTTCGACTGACTCCTGCGAGGACCGGCTGGTCTTGTCCCGCGTCTGGTCCGGCGCAGGGAGTAGCTGCTGGTGCTCCTCCCCGACGTTGCCGAGTTCCCACTCCTGCCTCCGCGCCGGCTGGCCACACCATCCCCAGTCATCTGCAGACCGTGGGCCTCTTGACGGGGAAGCCTGTCATTTCTCTGGTGGGGCAGGGGCCTGGAAGTGCCGCC
The DNA here is from genome assembly GCA_020311275.1 of Eira barbara. NCBI lineage: Eukaryota > Metazoa > Chordata > Mammalia > Carnivora > Mustelidae > Eira > Eira barbara. The sequence goes on from JAHRIG010000075.1 coordinate 378,025, forward strand.
TGGATAAAACAGCATCTTGTTCTTGCTGACGAAGGATCCTTAGTTCCCAACGGCCTTTCCCTCTTGCTTTCCTGGCTGCCTAATTTGCAGCAGAAGTCAGTGGACTGACAGGCACAGCCTGGTCCCCGGGGTCTATGCTCCTTGCTGACCCCTTCTCAGGCATGGTCCACACACCCTGGCTCTTGGCACAGACCCTCCTTCTCCCTGCAGGCTCACCGGTGCCCCCTGAGATCTGGTCAAAACCATCTCCAATTGTAGAGGATTTATTATTCCTGTCAGTGTCATTTGACAAACACCCAGGGATTGTCCGTGTTCCTAGAGGAAGGGACTACTGCTGCCTGTCTGATGAGGAGAGCATCCCAGTCCCCTGCAGGGAAGCTCTGGCAGGTCATAGTGCAGCCATGATAGTGCGTGACGGTCCCACCTCCGAGCACTCCATGGTCCACTCGAAGGGAATGGCAGCCCACCACCTCCCACAGGTCCACCAGTATCCCTGAGGTCCCAGTCAAGGAGAGATGTCTTCACTGCCCGTGCCGTCCTGCTTGGCTGTTCCCCCCAGAGGTGGAGCTAGCCACGTGGGTGGGCCCTTCCAGTGGTCACTGGTCCCAACATGTTGGTGTGGGGCTTCAGCCAACGTGCCCCCGCATGAACACCTCCAAAGAATTCAAGCTACTGACTTCCGCACGGTTCACAGACCCAGGATGGGAGACAGACTAGTGCGGCAGGGCCGTTTCGAAAGTGCTTGCCGGGGCCCATAGACTCTCTACGGGAAGGGCGCTGGCATCTTCTCTCCTTCAGAGACTTGAGTCTGTCCATCTCGAGGAGCCCTGTTTTCACAGCCCAGAATGCTCGTGTCACAGAAGGTTGTGGGACACTCGTGGCGAGAACCCAGCGGAGAGCAGCTGTCACCACCGAGGCTGCCGCAGTCAGACACACCGTGTGGGGAAGACGGCCTGATGGGGCCCAGGGACCGAGCCCCAGTGGTGCTGCCGTCTGAGGCCACCGCCGGCCGACGGTCGGGCACACGCTGTCTGAGTGTCCTACTACGCAAATGACATGCACAGTCTGGGTCGGTACGCGACACGCTAGGCTCTCAGGAAATATCTGATGGTTGATTGCGTGTAGTTTATACAGAATGATTCGTTGTAGATCATAATTAATGATAAGATTGTTATCATTATTAGCTAGGCTCTCCACAGCTCGGGGACTCCAGACACAAATCAGTCTGTTTTTGAATGTCCAGAGAGCAAAAGCATGTTAGCAAAACAACAGATTAAATTTTAACGGTTATCCTGTTGTTTAAACTCAATATAGTGAGCCTATACTGCTTACAAGATAATGAAATTAACTTTTTTTGTAAACTCTGACTCATAATTATATGTTGTAACTACTGTGTTTACATAGTTTTGCTTTAAAAAAAAAATTAAGTTCAGTTTCCTTCAGACACTGTCCAAAAGCAGCGTTTCTGGATCTTGCAGAAGCTCTCCACAGCGGCTACATGGGTTTGAACCCTGTCGGCTGCTCACCAGGGTCCGGTGTCCCCACATCCTCCCTAAAACTCTCATCTTTCCTTCTGCGATGGCCGTCGTCCTAACCAGGGTGAGGTGCTGTTGCCGCGGTGAGCCGCAGCCTGACGACGAGTGAGGACGAGCTTCTTCTCATGGCTCTGCGGCCCCCCGGATGTCTTCTGCGGGAAAGTGTCTGTTCAAGGACTTCGTCCAGTTTTTAGTTGGGTCGTTCGTTGTTTTGCCATTATCACTCCTGGGAGTTCCGAATACGTCCCAGATGCTGATCCCCTATCAGACGTACAGTTGGTCGATATTTCCCCCATCCCTTAGGTTGCTTTTCCATTTTGCTGGTGATGCCTTTTGTGCAGAACCTCCTGGCGTCGGTAGAGTCGAGGCTCCCTGCGGCACTACCCACCCCGGCAGAGACAGAAACAGCCCCCCATGCACGGGCGGATGGATGGATGGAGGAAATGGGTACGTGTGTGTAATAAACTATTACTTGCCATAAAAAACGAAATCTTGCCATTTGGACAGCACAGACGAGCCAGTGTGCTCAGGGAAAGAAGTCAGACAAGACAAATGCCATATGACATCTCGCATGCGGCATCCTTTTTTTTTTTTTTTTTTTTAATGAGCTTATAGATCCGGGAACAGACTGGCGGCTGCCAGAGGCAGAGGTGGGGAGGGGCTGGGGGCTGAAATGGGCCAAAGGGGCCAAGAGGGACCAACTTCCGACTAGAAAATAATCCTCCAGGATGTAGCGTCCAGCGCGGGGACCGGAGTCGACAGTACCCTGGTGCATACTTGAAAGTCGCTGAGAGAGATCTAGAAAGTTCCCAACACGAGAGAGAGGAACTGCTGACCGTGGTACTGGCGGCCGACTAGGCTTCCTGTGGGATCGCCTCTGACGAGACACAGGCACGGAAGCATTGCGGCGCACGCCAGGAACTAACATGACCCTTTTTGTCCATTATGTCCCAATAAAAGGGTAATTTCTTTAAAATTAATTAGGGATGTTCTTGGCAATGCTGTTTGAGGGCCGGTCTTAAGCGAGATATCGTCCCTACCCTTGCTTTCCTACTCTGGTTTCTCTTTCCCCTTCAGGAGCAGAGGACCACCCCACTTCCCTCCGGCGGCTTCTTGTAGGTGAGGGACTCCCCCTGGACCAGCCCCTGGGTGACAGGCAGCTGCCCTGGCAAAGACAAGCTCTTTTCCCTCTGTCCCCGAAGCAGCAGCGCACCAAGCATTCCCAAGCACGGGACAGGCCCGCGTTGTGACAGACGGCCCAGAACTGGCTGGGGGCCGAGCCCCACAAAGCAGAAGGGCCGCAGGGCAGAAGCTATAAGCCGGCCGCCTGCTGTCCGTCCAGCCATCCCAGCGACAGCGTCGCGCAGGAGCCGGGCCCGCACGGGGCCATCCGCCTCGAGCTCTGGGCCGCTCAGCCCGGAGCACCCCGGGTGTGGTGGACGCTCTCCCGGGGGAAGGGGGGTTCTCGCCGTCACTGCAGACGGAGGCTGCACGTGGCTGCCTTGTTGCTGGGAGTTGTTCTAAGATACTCTCTCCCCACCTGTCAGAAACTACTGGAGCTTTCTTACTCGGAGCCGTCAGCCAGGGTCGCGGGGGAGGGAGCACAACGCGGCAGCTCCAACGGGTCAGACAAGCCATCCCCAGGCCCCTGTGGGTCTCCCAGGCGGGTGTGGGGTCCCGATGACTCCCGGGGCCCGCCGCCTCTTGAGAACACGGGCCTCCTCGTGCAGGACACCAAGGCCTTCCCGTGGCCCTCGCGCGGGGCCTCCTTCCCCTGCTGCTGCCGGACCCTGAGCTGGACGCACTCCGGGACAGGCCCCCACGGTCCACTCTCTCCGCACCGGCGGAGAGTGCAGCCTCAGCCAGATGCCTGGCAGCCTCTTGGCCGGGCGCGGATTCTCAAGTGCAGAAGCCTTGTTTCTGCCGAGACGGGAATGCCCAGCCCGCCTCGAACGCCCAGTGCGCATGTCTTTGATTTGATCTCTCTGAATCCCCCCTTGGCGTGTGTCGATCCAGGCCAGGCGCAGAGCCATTTGCTGTTTGCAGACTCCCCAGAAATGCCAATGCGAGGCTCTCCCGAGTGCCGGGGAAGCTGGGAACACACCGCTTCGTTTTCCTCTTGGGGGCCATCCAGCCAAATAGTTACTGGACGATAATATTGAATTATCCCAGAGGACTGGAAGGTACTGCAGTTCACGGATTAATGAACTGAACAGAAGTCAGGCTACGCTACCCTAAGTTCTGTTCCCAGTCGACCCTCGCCAGGGCCAGTATTAGCCACAGTTCCTGCATGGTCTGGGGGTGCCCAGACTGGGGGCTGCAGGGTCCCATCACACGACCAGGGAACACGAGGGGCTGGCCCGGGGCCACGTTTTCAGGGCTTCTTATGGCAATAATTCAGAAAATAATTGTTGAATTCTAAACTCAGATAACCCCCTTTTCCCAAGTTTTGGTCCAAACGGTGGTGGTGGTTGTGGAGACGCTCTCCTTGGTTTTTGAGCAAATATTTGTTGTGACTTCCGATCTGCAGAATGTGTGTCTGAAGTAGGTCAGAGAACACGAGCTTGTCGGGGTCACTTGTGGCTATAGGAAGCACCACACTGTTTCTTCTTCAAATCCTGTAAGCGCTTATGCAGAAGGACTTTTGCCACCAGGTAGAGACGGCAAGAAGCAGGCTGCTCTAAGCACACGAGCCCAGGGCTGGACACTGTTCCCAAGACATGTGTCCCTGTGGCTACGGCTGGACACTGCCCTCAGGTGAGTCGGGTCCAAGCGCCACCTGTCTGAGCTTCAGCACACTGTGAAAGGGGCAGTTTTGCTGGATTTGACCAGTCTGTCATCCAGGGACGCGGTCATCCAGAGACACAGCCACTCAAGGAGCCGTGAGACTCCCTTACCTCCCGGCAGGTGACCCGTCACCCACCCAAAGCCCGAGCTCATACCCAGTCGCAGTCATGAGTCTGCTGACACCGCTTTCCAGACACAGCCCAGACCACTCACCAGCCGTCAGCTCTGCCTGGCCACGTCCCGCTGTCCCCAACACAGCCCGGCAAGACCCTCCAGGTTAGACCGTGGCCCCTCCCCAAGCGCTTCCCCCAGACAGCGCGGTGACCTGGACTCCGAAGGCTGGGCTCCCGTCGGACCTACGTCCGTGCGCAGTCCATGTCTGATGCCTGCTGACCGGGTCTGTCCCCAAGCTCTGCCCCGTCTCTCACGGTCATTTTTCTCCTTGTCGCTTCGTGAACGCAGGAGCAGAACATTTTCTTAATCTCCTCATACCAACAAGACAGGAAAGACTGTCTGCCTCGCCCAGGTTGGAGGACGCGGACAGCACGGGCATCACGCAGGGCGGGCCACGTCCTCTCTCTTAGTTTCAGCTTTGCGAGGCGGGCGAAGGGTGTGCGGGGCAGGACAGAGCCGAAGCTCCGTCTCAGTCAGGGAGGTCCGGCTCCTGCCTTGCCCCGTCCATGTCATGGTCATGAGGAAAGAACCCCTGGAAGTTTCTTCGGCTTCACCCCAGCGTACGATCCCTGCAAGGACAGAACAACAGAACAGAACCAGACAGAAGACAGAAACGCCCCCCCTTCCTCCTCCTCTGTATCAGGACGGTCTCCTCCATTAAGCCCCTCGTGCCTGCATGTCTGTAGCCAAGGAAATGCGGGTGTCGCCCCTGGGGAATATGGAGCGAGGGCGGAAGGAATATGTTCTTCTTCTTCTTTTTTAAAAGATTTTAATTATGTGTTTGACAGAAAGAGAGAGCATGACCACAAGCAGGGGGAGCAGCAGAGGGAGAGGGAGAAGCAGGCTCCCCGCTGGGCAGGGAAGCGGACCTGGGGCTCGGTCCCAGGACCCCGAGATCACGGCCTGAGCCGAAGGCGGAGGCTTAAACGACTGAGTCCCTCAGTCCCCTGAGAATATGTTCTTTAAATGCGATTATTCCCAAGGCAACAGTTTAGAAGCCGAAGAGAAATAATGAATTATAAAAATGTTTAAGGTGAATATTAAATTGATGGTTTTAAAAATCCTTCTTTTGCCATGAGGGAAAGCAATTCATATTCAAACATGGTCATCAAACCACTTACTCAAAGCAGTGAGGTTTGGGTTTGGGTGACCTCCTGGGTCACCTTGCTGGACCTGATTGTATAAGGGGGTGGCGTGACGTCGTTCTAGTCAGAGCCAGTCCGCCATTCCCTTAGATGTGTACCAAAAAAACAAATCGTTTTTTATTATAATGTAATAAAAATATAAATAAAAAATAAATTAGAAAAAGAGAGAGACAGGAAAACTGACAGGAAACTAATGTTGTTCCTCTGGAGATTTGAAGGAAGTAAACAGGCAAAGAAGGCATTTGGGACTTAAAGCCAGCGAGGAGTTACGTGAGCCACGCATCACGTCCACGTATTTGGATTTTAGTGTCTAGATCAATGTGCGATCATCACTGAGCTCCAGCCGAACAGAACGCATCGTATTGTCTGTCTCCACCGCTGACTTCGCGGTAATGGCCCACGTGTCACCTCTGCTTGACCCACTCACCCATCGCAGGACACTTAGGGAGTTCCTGTGTCTCGGCCACTGTGACGGACGCCGTATGAAGCCGGGTGCGGAATCTCTTCATTTCCTTTAGCTGAACACCCGGGAGTGGGATTGTGGGCGTAGGTAGTTTTGTCTTTGAGGAGCCGCCATACATTTGCCATAGTGGCGGCACCTGCTTACATACTCGCTGTCGGTGCCCGGGGCCGCCTTCTCCACGTGCCCACCAGCATTTGTGTCCTGTGGTTTAACGACGGCCATTCCAACAGGCGTGTGGTGAGAGTTCCGTGTGGATCTGCGTCCCACTCCCCTGACGATCAGTGACGTTGAGAATCCTTTCATATACGTCCTGGCCATTTGGATGTCTTCTTTGGAGAATGGTCTATACAGGTCCTTTGCCCAACTTTTTTTTTTAGATTTTATTTATTTATTTGACAGACAGAGATCACAAGCAGGCAGAGAGAGAGGGGGAAACAGGCTCCCCGCTGAGCAGAGAGCCCGATGCGGGGCTCGATCCCAGGACCCTGAGATCATAACCTGAGCCGAAGGCAGAGGCTTAACCCACTGAGCCACCCAGGCACTCCCCTTTGCCTAATTTTTAATTGTGTCATCTGTCTACCCATCCATCCATCTACCCACCCGTCCTTCTATCCATCCATCCACCCATCCAACTGTCCATCTGTCCATCTATCTTTCTACCATCTGTCTATCTATTTTGCTATTGAGTTGTGGGAGTTTCTTGTGTATTTTGGATATTAACACTTACCTAGATACATGGTTTGTAGACAATTTCTCCCTGTGGGTTGCGTTTTACTTTGCTGATAGTTTCCTTTGCTGCAGAAACTTAACTTTAAGCCTTGACACACACGGCTTTGATCTTGTGAGACGTAAGATCTCATTTGATTCTCTGTGCATGGAAATTCAGGTTCCCCAGCACTACTTGTTTTTTATTAATTTTTATTTTTTTATTTTTTATTTCTTTTCAGTGTTCCAAGATTCATTGTTTACACACCACACCCAGGGCTCCATGCAATACGTCCGCTCCACAATACCCACCACCAGACTCACCCCCCCCGCCCCTCCAAAACCCTCAGGTTTCTCAGAGTCCACAGTCTCTCATGGTTCACCTCCCCTTCCAATCTCCCCCAACTCCCTTCTCCTCTCCATCTCCCCATGTCCTCCATGTTATTCCTTATGCTCCACAAGTAAGTGAAACCATACGATACTTGACTCTCTCTGCTTGACTTATTTCACTCAGCATCATCTCCTCCAGTCCCGTCCATGTTGCTACAAAAGTTGGGGATTCGTCCTTTCTGATGGAGGCATCATACTCCATAGTGTATATGGACCACATCTTCCTTATCCATTCGTCCGTTGAAGGGCATCTTGGTTCTTTCCACAGTTTGGCGACTGTGGCCATGGCTGCTATGAACATTGGGGTACAGATGGCCCTTCTGTTCACTACATCTGTGTCCACAGAATGGGAGAAGATATTTGCAAATGACAGTACAAAGGGCTGATATCCAGGACTGTTAAGAATTCCCCAGGGTGGGGGCGCCTGGGTGGCTCAGTGGGTTAAACAACTGCCTTCAGCTCAGGTCATGATCCCCGAGTCCGGGGATCAAGTCCCACATCGGGCTCCCGGCTCCACAGGGAGGCTGTTTCTCCCTCTGACCTTCTCCCCCTCATGCTCTCTCTCATTCTCTCTCTCTCAGATGGATAAATAAAAATCTAAAAAAAAGAAAAGAAAAGAAAAGAACTCCCCAGCGCTACTTATTGAAGAGACAATGCTTTTCCCATGGTGTGTTCTTGATGGTAAGTTCCGCTCAGTGAGGAGTCCGCTCACACGCACGCTGTCTCTCTCTGTCCTCAAAAATGAGTGAATCTTTAGAAAACCAAAGCAGGACGCCCCCAGTGCCGGCTCTGAGCACTGGCTCTGCAGGGGAACGGCTGTGTGCATTGGCCCGTCTGCGGCGAGGGCAGCACCGCACCTGCCTTTGTGCACTGTGGCTTTTGAGGGCTTTCTGATGTCTGGCAAACGCCTTACTTCTTTCCTACCCTGGAAAACCTCGCCGTCTTCCATCTTTATTCCACAGGACTGGACAAGCGTGACTCGTACTCCCCACGCAGCGCGGGCAGCGGTGTTGAAGCAATTAAACACAGAGGCTGTCAGACCCCAGCACCCGGCGGCCTGCGCTGGCAAACCAAACCCAGGCTTGAGACGCCCGGAGGTGAAAGCTGACGCCTCAGGCTCCCCACTGCGTCCCGTCGGGAATGGCTCCGGCCGGGGCTCCGAGTCCGTCCCCGCACCGTCAAACACGTCCGAGGTGCCGTCCATCCCAGCGGGTTTGGCTCAGATAGACCCTTCAGATTTTAATACGCCTCGGTTTCTCTCTTAGCACTGGGTTTTTAAAAAATATTTATGTATTTATTTTAGAAAAAGAGAGAGAGGCCATGTGTGTGGAGGGAAGGGCCCCAGGAGAGAGAGACTCTCGGGCCGGTGCCCCGCTGAGCACGGAGCCCGATGCCGGGCTCCGTGTCACGACCGTGAGGTCACAGCTGCAGCCGAAACCAAGACTCGGACGCATAACCGACCGACCCGCCCAAGCGCCCCAACCCTGTGTTTATGGAAGCGTTGATAACTCACCGGTAAAATAAGTGAGGGATACAAAAGTGTAAGGTTGCCGGGAACCGCACACACACGGACACGTACGCGCCCGTGCCCCCGTGCGCCGCTCCCCTCTCACCCAGGCCCGCAGAGCACGGCGCACACTCTTCTACGGGCCTGAGCCTGTGCCGGAGACGGCCCGGCAGAGAACTCCGTCCGGGCAGAGCCCGCGCGGCCGTGCCCCCATGGTCAGCATTTCCATAGCTGTTAACACCGGTAATTGCACATGGAAACGCCGATCTCAATGACCTGCCGGGAATCTGCAGCGCGTGGTTCCATTCTGCGCGGCCTCACTTCGGGCGGTCGCACGGGTCGCGGCGGAGAACGGAGAACACGCCCTGCTCACTCGGCCGCAGGCCCTCGGCCTCCCGGAGAGGAGCGCGCCGGCCCGGTCTCCGTGCAACCGGCCCTACACGGCTTCGGCGGCATCTGGGAGACCGGTGCAAGGGGGAGGCCAGACCTGCTTTCATTCCTTTAGAAACGGAAAACAGGGCTGGCCCAGGACCCTGTTCTTGGAGGCGGAGGACAACTGGACCAATTTGGGATAAACGCTTGGGTGCTGCGAAGAATTCCGTGGACAAAATCAGCATAATCGGAAGCAGATGTGGACCGAGGACCGTCACCTCACCTCACAGGCACCTCAACGTCCCCCCGAAGGTACGGACACTTCTGCCAAACCGTGTGAGGGCCAAAGCGCGTTCCAACCCTCCACGTGTGAGAAGCTCGTCCTTGCGCCCGACGGGTCCCCGGCCCCACCAGCCTTGTCTTCTCACTGTGGAGTCCCCTCGCCTAGTGCCCCCCACGGGGCCCCACGTCCAGTGCAGGCTTCGTGACAGCACCAGGAACACCAGAAACCACCGCTGCATTTTCGCAGGAAGCAAACCGGACCATCGGCTGCTTCCAGAGCAGAGATGAGCCCGTTTTGCACGAGAGTGGCGGGACACTTCATTTCAGTCCGAAGCGCCTGTGCTGGAGAGGAGGGACTCCCGTCCCCTTGGGCCACTGCCGACTCTCGTCCTGGCCTCCTCCCCGCAAGACCGGGGCAGGCGTGAGAGACCCAAAGTGGTCTGAGCTCATGTATGTGTCCGCACACTTGTCAAGCTTGATGTTGTCTTTCAAAAGGTGCAGTGCTCGGGGAACCCGGTCTCGTGGAGAAGCAACCATCTCTAACTTCCTATTTCTGGCCCTTATCGTCGGCTCGGTCCCAGAATCCTTACGTCCCTGCGACTTGCCTGATGGCTCCAGTCCGTGGCTGGACATGAACTCAGTGGGGCAAAGCCATTCCTGACACAGCGGGCTTCTCCTCGTCACCCAGAACCTTGGTACAGACCTCCCGTGCTTTTGATCCCGTGCGGAGCTCCAATGGACCCAGAGGGCTCTAACCCACGGTCGGCTGTGGAGTTATATCGGCTTTTAGGCCCAGCTTCCGCTTCCTGTGGACTTTGCCAACACCGTAACTATTTTCTCGGTGGGGAGGGGCAGGTGTAGTGTGGGGGGGAGCGTGCCCGGGAGGGAGCAGGAAGCCGTGCTCCTCACCAGAAATCTCTGGGGGCAGGCTGGGGGCGTGAGGAGACATCCTGGCCGCCCTGGCCATTTCAGGTCAGGCTGGCCTCAGGGCTCTCGGGCCTCCACACCTGGATCGGGCCAAGAACCGTCTAATCGACCCGATTGCTTAATGGAGGAGGTCTTCAAGTTACAACAGTCTGGAGCCTGTTTGTGATTTATCGTGCAAAACAAGTATCTCTTTCTCTCTGCAAGTCTGTGCCGGGAGTGAACAACTCCACTGTCCGCGGGACCGGACCCCACATTGCAGAAAGCTGCTTGTTGGGTTCTGAGACACAGGGACACCCTGATGTGCGGCCAGGCCCGGCGGACCCCGCTTTCCAGTTCCTCGGCATGGCTGATTTGACACAAAACCCTTTCTTGTTTGTTTTTGGTTGTGTTTTTTGTATTATTTGAATATTTCTTGCTAATTTGCTAAAGATTCTCTTATTAAAACGGACAGTCACTTTGGAAGTGCAGACTCCTGCCACCGGAGTGTGTCTGAAGGACAGTCTGGGAAGACAGCAGGGCTGAAGGTCATGTCCTGAGAGCCCAGTGGGGGCCACGTGCTGGGAGCACAGGTAGGGCCACAGGGGCCACGCTGGCAGCCCTGTTCTGTTCCACGTGAGACGAGAACATCCACAGATAGCGACCAGGCCGTGAGGTCAGTGCTGTCCAGGCCCCGGGGCACTTTCTTCCCTGGGGGAGGTTCTGGCCTCCCAGCTGGGCCCTTGACTATTGCTGGAGCTGGGCAGGTGTGGGGGCCAGAGGCCTTCCTGGATGAAGGGCCGCAGCCCCGTGCCCTGGGGTTGCAGGTCTGGGGGCTCGGTGCGTGAGTCCAGAGGGCGGCCGCCACCTGGTAGGCAATGTGGGAGTGTCCAGGGGAACCAGGGCTTGGGGTCAGCGTTTCCATCCTGTGGGGGGACGGAAACGGCAACCAGTTCTTTTTAGGGAGATCACAGAGAGCAGAGAGAACGGTCGCTTTTGGCTTGTTTGCTTCGTTTTCACATTTTGGGGGCTGGCACAGACACATGCTGGACATGAGGCTGACTGTGGGGTCTTGGCAGAAATACAGGCAGAAGCGACAAGCGTCACCACGTCAGTGCCAGTGACCTGGTGGGGGGATGGGGGTCAGTTTTGTTTGTCTCAGAGGAGGTGTTGAAGCCGCAGGTCTGGGGACGACGGGGCCGTGGTGGGCTTGGGCTGGAGCGCAGAGCGGCCTGGGAGGCCCACTCCGGAAACGGCCGTGTCAGGCGGCCCACTGCCCGTGACGGTGGCGGGGCCACAGGCCGCAGCCAGGAGGTGTTTTCCAGCAGCGCAAAGAAGGCGTGTACAGACGCTTCGGAACCCGAGCGGGACCGGGGTCTGGCTGAGGCCCCCATCGGGCTGCATCAGCTTCCAGCTCCGCTCCAAGGGACAGAGTTGAGTGTGACGAGGGCTCCTGATGACGCCCCTGGACGCAGGCCCGCGGGTCCTCCAGACTTCCACGGGCAGTGCGTCCTTTCCCAGTTTGGCTGATGGCCTGTGTTGGGGAAAAAATGATAGGTCACTTGCTTTTACCATTAAAAAAAAAAAGGGGGGCACCTGGGTGGCTCAGTGGGTTAAAGCCTCTGCCTTCGGCTCAGGTCATGATCCCAGGGTCCTGGGATCGAGCCCCACATCGGGCTCTCTGCTCAGCGGGGAGCCTGCTTCCTCCTCTCTCTCTCTGCCTGCCTTTCTGCCTACTTGTGATCTCTGTCTGTCCAATAAATAAATAAAATCTTAAAAAAAAAAAAAAAGAAATACAGTGAGGCTGCTAGTGGTCTCAAGGCAAACGTTTGACATGCAGACATCTGAGGCGTCCCCACATCGGGGTGCCTATCTGACACGTGCGGTCACACTGTCTCCCCGGTGTTCTCCAGTCGGTGAATTCAAGGTTAAGTAATGTGACTTAAAGGTGCGGGGACGCTTACGGTCTACTAACTGCTCGTTGATCACACCGGCTGCAGAAAGCTTCCAGGAACCTCCAGAGGTGAGCGACTGGGCTAGTCACAGGGAGTGTCACTGGCGCTGTCTTCTTTTCTTTTTCTTTTTAATTTTCTTTTAAATTCGAAATCGATCTTTCTCAGAACAAGTGGACCTAAAGTGGTTGAGACACGTGAAGCAAAGAGGCTCACGGGCGCCGAGGGCAGAAGAGGGAGCGTGGCTCGGTCAGGAGGTGGGGCCCCCTCACGGGAGCAAAGAGCGGAACCGTGGGGGGCGGGGACCGAAACGGCGGCGAGGGGGCTGGGCCAGGACGGCTCAGCCACCCCCTCGTCTCTCAGCCACATCCCCGGCACCCTCGCTGCACGAAGGCCGCCCGTGGAGCCGTCTCACCCCGAGCTCCCGGAGCCGCACAGCACCGCTGTCCCGGAAACGAGGTGCAGGGAAGAGGCACGCAGGGACCACGTTGGCTCCTGCAGCCCTTCACCCTACAGGCAAGGAGAAGCCAGTAGAGAACGGGCGCACGGGCAATGAGACCTAATGGCACGGGGCTACACGGGCCTGCCAGAGGCCGAAGGAGGGGCCCTGCCACAGCCCTCCTGACCAGGTGCTGGGGTCGAGACTGAAGCAGTGGGGGCAGAAGGGAGAAAAGGGGTCAATTTGAGATACGTTTCTTAATGTGCAAGTCTGGTTGAGTTACAATTGATCTGAAATGCAGCGATCCTGACGGTACTGCCTTGGGAATTTTGACAGTTGTACTCACCTTGTGGCAACTACGCAAACAGGAGAAGGGACGGTGTCGCTTGCCTGCCCCTTCGCACCATCACAAGACGTCCGGCCTCAGAAAGGGTTTGGGGACACCCCTTCCTTCTCCATATTCCGACAATATCTGCACAAGTTTGGACGATGGGCACGACTCGCCAGTAAGACCACATGACCTTGATTTTTCTCTAGGGGAAGATTTGGAAGTATGTGTTAAATTAGTACACACACGCTTTCAGGTTATCCGTATTTCAGCGTACCGGTTTCGGCGAGCTATATTCTTGAAGGAATTTGTCCATTCCATTGAACTCGACAAATATATTTCCATAGTGACGTTCGTAGCATTTCCATATCTCCCTTCGGATGTGTGTAGGGTCTGTAGTGGTGTTCTGTCTTTCATTTCTGATATAGGTAGTAGCATATTCTCGCCTGTTTTTGAATTAGTGTTAGCAGAGAATTATTAATTTTATGAAGCTTTTCAACAAATTAACTTTTGCCTTTGTTGATTTTTTCTGTTTTCAATTCCACTGATTTCTTGATCTTATTGTGATGATGTATTTTTTTCTAATGATGTTAGTTTTACTTTACTCTTCATTTAGTTTCTTTTAAAGTGGAAACTTAGCTAATTGGATTTATTTCATTTTTAACTTTTTAAAGAGATTTTACTTATTTATTTGACAGAGAAAGAGAAATAGAGAGAGAGAGAGAGAGAGCCCAGGTAGGCAGAGAGGCAGGCAGAGGGAGAAGCAGGATCCCTCCAAGCAGGGAGCCCGATGCGGGGCTCTGTCCCAGGACCCTGGGATCATGGCCTGAGGAAAAGGCAGATGTTTCACATCTGAGTGACCCAGATACCCAAAGCTCATTGATTTTAAACCTTTTTTCTCTTCTAATTACACATTTCCCTCTATTCACGGTTCTAGCCTAATCCCACATATTTTCATATATTGGATTTTTATAATCATTATCTTCCAAATATTTCTAACTTCCTTGAAGTTTCCTTTTTGTTCATTATTTAGATGTTCTTTCAAATTTCCAAGTATTTCCAGATATCTTATTGTTAGTGATTTCTAATTTAGTTCCATCTTAGCCAGAGTATATTTCCCTTATGTTTTGATTCTTTAAATTTATTGAAACTTCTTTATAGCTCAACATATGATCTATCTTGAAAAATGTTCATTTTCACTTGAAGACACATGTCTTTTGTAGTTAGCTGGAGTGCTCTCTAAGTGAAAGTAAGTCAGGTTTGTTCATAGCATTATTCAAGCCTTCTGTGATCTTACTGGATTTTTATCTCTTTCTTCTATCAATAGCTGGGAAAATATGGTCAAAATCGTTGAATACGGTTGGGGAACTACCGATGTCATTTTTTCATCTTTTTAAAATAGATTTTTTTAGAATCTAAATTTTAGAATCTAAATTTGGATTTACAGAAAAGTTGCAAAGATTGTACAGGGAGTTTCCCTGTATTTGGCACCCAGTTTCCTTCATTATGAATGTCTCACATTAAGGTGGTACATTTATTACAATAATAAACCAATATTAATACATTCTTATTCACGAAAGCCCATAGTTTATTCAGATTTCTTGGTTTTTATCTCCTGTCCCTTTCCTGTCCAGGACCCCCGTCGGGACACCATGTGGTATGTGGGCTTCACGTCTTCTTGGGCTTCTCTTGGATGTTGCAAGTTACCAGACTGCCCTGGGTTTTGGTAGTGTTGACGGTTTTGAGGGACACTGGTCAGGCAAGCATTGTGTGGGATACCCACAACTGGAAATCACATGCTTTTATGTTCGTGGTAAGAGTGAGCTTGGGTGTTGTCGGGAAGAGGACCACAAAGGGGAAGGGAAAGGACCATTTTCAAAGGAATGTATTATCAACCCGACTCGCTGCCATCGGTGGTGACCCGAGCACCTGGCCGGGGAGTGCTGTCAGGTTTCTCCACCGTGGGCCCCCTTTCCAGTCCGTGCTCGTGGGAAGGAAGTCACATGCACATGCCACACCTAAGGAAGGGCGTTACACTCTCTTTCACGCCGATCGTAACATCTACATAAGTTATTTGGAATTCTTCTGCGTGGGAGATTTGTCCTCTTCCATGACTTTATTCAGTCATTTACATAAGTATGAACTCCTCGATATTTGCTAAATACATTAAGTTATAATCCAGTCCTAATTTATTTGTCTCCTTGCTCAAATTGTCCCAGGCTTGGCCACCGAGCAGTTATACGCAGACCTCTGTCAGTGCACTGTTGTCGCTCGCTCGTCACTCCGTGACTTCTCGGTGCTGCAGGACGGTCCGGACCCATCTTGTATGCCTCCTGATCCGGCCCTAGATCGGCCATCTCTTCAGGGAGCCCACTTTCATTTTGGAAAGTGGTGTTTGAAACAAGATCTGGCTGCTGGGTTTGCAGGTCGCATCTAGGATGACGAAATGATGTTGATTTATTTATACCGAGCAGAGAAATATTAATCCGAAGATGAACTGATTATATTGGAGGAGTCATAAGTAGTTGTAAGTTTCCAGGCAAGTTGATAGAAATAAAAAAATTAATAAAAATGGAAAAACACCAAGTTAATGAGACCTGGGGAAACAGAAAAAAAAAAAGGAGAAGGGAAAGGGATGCTTTACTGAGCAAAATAAGATGGCACAAGAGGATAGGAGGTTCAGCTGAAGGGGGGAGACAGGCACCTAATTCTCTGTGGCTAGAGACCTTCTTCACCTTATAATGCAAGTAACTGACACGCAGTTTACCATGAAGAGAACATCCCCGTCCTGACGAGGGGACCATGACAGAGGCTCGGCCGCTCTGGCTCGAGGGAGGTCCACACAGGAGTCTGGGGCTGACTCTGCACCAAAGCGCGGAGCCACAAAGGAAAGGCTGTGAGTTTTCTCTAACGTGGGTGTCTGGGTCTCCCTCTTGGGGGCCTCCTGGTGCTGCTGACCAGTTGGACGGGGGAGGTCTTTGTCGTGGGCACGACGAGTCGTAACGACTTGTGGATCGGCAGAGCTCCCAGACTTGCAAGTGAGCCTGAGAAGCTGGGGGCTGAAGCAACAATTCTTACTCCCACTTTTTTTTTATTTTTTCAAAAAAGGATGCAATGAGAAAGAAATGATGTTAACCTTTATGGGGAGTGAAGAACCTGAGGTATTATTATATCTGATTATCTAAACTCTGTCGCTGGGTGCAGAGAACTTTGACAGATGCTCCTTTTGGATACTGACGTTCTGAATAGTTCATGTTCCCACGACCCTAGTAACAGTCCCGGCAACACCACATTTGCAGAGCACAACACACACGTAAGCATCGTGCTTTCTGTCTCACCTACACACGCGGCTGTAAGACAGATTCGTAGGTTTAATATTTCCCCTTTACAAATGAGAAAGCTGCACACCAAGGAATTAAGAGACAGAATCGCAGAACGCATTCAATACAGTGAAATCTGGAAACCAAGTCTCCTGCCCCCCTCGGCGCTCCCTCACGCAGAGCGCGTGGTCGCATCCTGGACATGCCGGCAGGGCCGGGGCACTCGGCTTTGTCCTTTGCAGCAGAAATCCATTGTTTATTTCCAGTTTCTAGTTTTTCCCATTGCTCAAGCTCTGGGAGTAATTCTAAAATTTGATTTTAAAAGAGACAGTCCTTGTCTCTTGGGTTCTAGGAAACGGACCATAAAAAACAAAAACAAAGCTCCAGGCCAGAAACGTCTTCCTTTTTTTTTCCTGGACCGTATAGCCGTGACTTAAGATTATTGCCCATTGCAGAATTTTAATTTCCATTACTCTCGTTCTCTTGCCAAATTGAAAGGTAATTCCGTAAGTTCTTGACATGCGGTTTGTTGTGGACGCCGGGAGCCTGAGGCTCACAGAACCTAATCCCTCCCTCAGACGCGTACCATCCCCGTGCCTCGGCAGCACCAACAGACCTTAGAAAGACGGGGCAAATAGACCCTCGGATCTTGAGCAGCACGCTGTCGGGTTCACGGGGAAGGCACTGGCACGAGGCCGGGTTGGAATCTCACTTGCCCGAGCTCCGTGCCCTGCCCAAAACATGTGCCCTTGCAGCTGGTGGCCATTGACTTGAGTCCACTGTGACATCAGCTGGGCGAGGAGTCACGCTGGGTCTGACTCATCCCACGGGATGCCTTTCCCTATGACTCACCCGCTGATTAGACGGAGCAAGGGAGTCTCTCTGGGCGCCCGGCTCTGGAGGGCACTGTGGCTGTCGGCCCCACGAGCCCCAGGTACCTCTCTTAGGGAAAGAGTCCTTTCTCTTAAGGAATGCAGAGACTTTCCTCATTTAAAGCGTGAGGAGGCAGGAGCGCCAGCACTGGGACAGGGCGAATCTCGAGGAAGTCAGAAAGCATCCCCTTTCCAGCAAGAGACACCTCCCCCTGCACACACATCTCAGGGCTCGTCCCTGCCGTCTCCCCAAGACCGTTGTATCTTTTCAACAATAGGCTTTTAAACCTGAGAGGAAAGTGTCTTCCCGTTATTTTAGGGGGGTGTGAAGGACGAGGTCCCTGGAATGCCCTGCGGTAGGAGGGCCCAGCTTAGGCAGAATGGCCGCTGGCCTGGGGAGAGACAGAAATTAGGCCTTTGCAAGCTGCAGTGAGGACTTGCACGTCTCACAGTGGCTGCAAGCCAAGCTGCTGGGCTGGAAGCACTTAGAGCAGCTGGACACGGCGTTTCTCGGAATCTGGCCGCGGGCACTGCAGAATTCCCAGGGCCCGGGGCGTTCGCATGACCAGGATCAAGAGGACCACAGAACCAGGAGGCAGGAGCCCCGCATCTGAGGGTAATTTGCCACTTGAGACAATTGCCAATAATGAGAAACTGAAAACCATATTAGAGATTCCTACAGTCTCAAAGGAGCAGAAGGGCAGGAGCTGGATTTCAGTTTCTGGAGCAGAGACACGGGTAGGCAGCCGAGGCCTCGGGAACCGTCTTCAGAGAGCTGCACCCTAGAAAGGAGAGGAAGCCTAAGCAGCCGGGGGTGGGGGCGAATCCCTCAGCCCCACTGTGCGGAGGCGCTCTATCCTCGGGCCAGGTGCATGTCAGAAGCCAGTTTAAATTCTTAGGGAAGAACCTCACGTTCTGTCTAAGATTATTTATAGAAAATGTCTGCCGTTCAGTCAAAAGCATCCAAGCACACAGGAAAAGTAAATGAAAACTAAAGTTGGACACATACGAGATGCTGGGATTGAGATGATCAGACACAGCTTTTACGATAACTACGGTAACATGTGCAAAACTGTGCTGAAATGGAGGATTTGGGCACAAAAATTGGAAACTATAAAATAAAATGAAAATCTTAGAGCTGAAAAGAGAATAATGTCAACTGGAAACTCAGTGCATACATTTACCGTCCTGGTATTATCTTTACCGATACCTGTTACTGAGTGTCTCCTGGAGAGTTCAGACACAGCTAACAAGACAGAATTAATGCGCACGAAAACACACCGAATAAAGGTAGATACGCAAGCAAATGGGAGATGGTGACAGTTAGTACACGTGCAAGGGGAACCACAGAAGGGAGACACATACGACGAGGAGGAGGAAGTATTTCATGCAACGGCTCCTAAAACTTACGAAACACACCATCACCACGAGGCCCACCAACCTCAAACAGGGTAAGATGACGAAAACCAGTCCGAGCGCAGAATGCAAAAAAAGCTGAAAACCGAATCCAAACCAACACCTTACAAGCAGACAAGTGAAAATAACAACCACCTCCCGAGAAGCGAAAATACTGAGACCGACAGAGCGAGGGAAGTCAGAGGTCCCAGGAAAGCACCGTCAGAGCCCGCGAGACGCGGGCCTCTCCGCGCAGAGAAGCGCCTTAAACACCAACAGTAAAATAGACGTCGGCAACAACCAGAAAAGCATGAGAACGTCTCACAGCAAATTTACACTAAAATAAATACTAAAGAGAGTCCTTTTTAAAAGATTTCATTTATTTCTTTGAGAGAGAGAGAGAGAGCAGGGGGAGGGGCAGAGGGAGAAGCAGGCTCCCCGCTGAGCAGGGAGCCCCATGCAGGGCTCGATCCCAGGACCCTGAGATCACGACCTGAGCTGAAGGCAGAGGCTTAACCCACGGAGCCACCCAGGCGCCCCATAAACAAATGTCACTTAAAGAGAAGGAAAAGAAACCCAGAGGGAAGTGTGAAGATACAAACCGAAAGAGTAGTAACAAGTAACGCGCAGGTCCTGGGAGACACCACCACGCGCAGGGGTGAGAGGCGGCGGGCGAGGGCTTGGGTTCGTGTCGTAAGGTACGTCATTGGTTACTTATTTTTAAAATTATATGACAGCAGTGGCAAAAAAAGCCGTGATAGAAAGTCTGGTAAACAAATTAAAATGTTGTAAGACCTTCGCATTTTTTGACAGACTTTACATTTCTAGTTTGTATTAGATTTTAGTAACTCAGGAATATGTTCAGTACTATCACCACGAAAATTCCTCAAATAACAGTAAATGGACGTATAATTAACAAGCTAATGGAAGGATAAAAAGCCAAATTAATCCAAATAAGTTAAGAAAGCAGAGGAAAAGGAATATAGAAGGAAAGACAAATAGAAAACAAAGAAAAGATTTAAATGTAAATATATTAAAATTGCAGTAGATGTTAATTACCTAAATTCTCCAATTTAAAGACAAAAATTTTCAGAGTTGATAAATATCTGATGTTATGTTATCCATACAGATTTGATCAAAATAATCCAATTATGTGTGGTTTACAGAAAACACAGCTTCTGGGGGGCTCCGTGGGTTAAGCTTCTGCCTTCGGCTCAGGTCATGGTCTCAGGGTCCTGGGATCGAGCCCCGCATCGGGCTCTCTGCTCAGCGGGGAGCCTGCTTCTGCCCCTCCCCTGCTGTGCATAAGTGTGCTCTCTGCTAAATAAATAAATAAAATCATTTTAAAACTTTTTTATTGTGTTATGTTAGTCACCGTAAAATACCTCATTACTTTTTGATGCAGTGTTCCAAGATTCCTTGTTTATGCGCCACACCCAGTGCTCCATGCAGTCCGTGCCTCCACAATACCCACCACCAGGCTCACCCAACCCCCCACCCCTTCCCCTCGAAAACCCTCAGTTTGTTTCTCAGAGTCCACAGTCTCTCGTGGTTCGTCTCCCCCTCCAATTTCCCTCAACCCCCTTCTCCTCTCCATCTCCCCACGTCCTCCGTGTTAGTCCTTATGCTCCACAAGTAAGTGAAACCATACGATACTTGACTCTCTCTGCTGGACTCATTTCACTCATCATAATCTCTTCCAGTCCCGTCCATGTTGCTACAAAAGTTGGGTGTTCGTCCTTTCTGATGGAGGCATCATACTCCATAGTGTACATGGACCACATCTTCCTTATCCATTCGTCCGTTGAAGGACATCTTGGTTCTTTCCACAGTTTGGCGACCGTGGCCATGGCTGCTATAAACATTGGGGTACAGATGGCCCTTCTTTTCACTACATCTGTATCTTTGGGGTCAATACCCAGTTGTGTAATTGCAGGGTCATAGGGAAGCTCTATTTATAATTTCTTGAGGAATCTCCACACTGTTCTCCAAAGTGGCTGCACCAACTTGCATTCCCACCAACAGTGTAAGAGGGTTCCCCTTTCTCCACATCCTCTCCAATAAAATCTTTTAAAAAGTTTCAAATAAAAACAAAAACAAAAAAATCCTAAAGACATACCTTCAACACAATAAAAGTTTGAAAATAAGACCTACTTGGAACAACATGGATGAACCCTGAGAACCCTGTGCACAGTGAAATGAGTCAGACCCAGAAGGAGAAGCACGATATGATTTCACTTAGTGAGCTCATCGAACCCAAGAACAGGTGCTGGGTTACCTGGGGGCTGCGGGTGTAGACGACGGGGAGGGGTTGGCCAGAAGGCACAAGGGTTCGGTCAGTATGAGAATAAGCTCCAGGGAGAAAAAGGATGGCAAGGTGCCACAGTAAATGGTACCGTACCACGTCCTAGAACCTTCCCTAGACGGTGGCTCATAAGCTCTCAGCCCACGCCACAGTACTCTGCGACAAGCTGACCGTAGGAGGAAAGGAACATGCGAGTGGCTTGACTGCGGAGCCGTTCCACACTGTTTACACACCAAGCACCACATCACACACCTCAAATGCATATGGTTTTTCTCAGTCATACCTCAGTAATGCGGGGGTAAAGCAAAAATAATAGTAATAACAAAGGAACGGGCAAATCCCTAGTTACACTGTTTGGTTCTTAAATGCAGCTCTCGGTAACTAATTGCACGGGGGACAAGAAACCAGCAAACGTGAGAGTCACACATCCTAAGACAGATCGACGTACATCAGCACATTAACAGACGGAGGAAAATTATGGCCACTGATGCAGAAGTGCCCGGCAAAATGCAATGTGTATTCACCACTGGTAACATCAGCAAAGGTCTGCCGAGCTAGGAGTGGAAGGGAGCTTCCTCGGTCTGAAGGGGGTCAGAGGCAGAAAACCTACCACAGCCTCACAGGTGGTGAGGGAGTGCCAGCCTCCCTCCCTCTCGGAGACGAAGGGACGAGACAGTCTGCTACCACCACTGCCGTTTTACAAGGCAGGGGAGTAAGCAAGAAGATGGTGTGAAAGAGAAGCACAGAGAATCTGCCTTTATTCACAGACAGCCTGGCCGTGGGAGCAGGAACTGACCACACTGACCTTATGCGCCCTATTGCTTGTTTACGACTGGAAGGGGTTCATCCCCGCATCCTTGCAGACGGGGATGGACCTGGACCGCGGGTGTGGTCAGCGGTGGGACCAGGCCCGCGGGCCGCGGGGACCTGGAGACGGGACGGTCGCCGGCTGCAGGCGGGAGCACCGAGCCGGGGCAGGAGCCAGACCTTGGCTGTCCCCGCGGCGGGAACGGGCGGCGGCCCCTCAGATGCTAACGGCAAGAATCGTGCTCGACTCTCCGTGTGTGACCGCGCTTATCACCGCGGAAATTCCAACGCATAGGCCTGAGTTCCTGTGGGCAAATACAGCATCTATATTTTAGTCTGAAACGAAGGAACTTAGTTTTTGTAAATTGTTAGAGACTTCAAAAGTCGTAATTCATTTCTCACAGCATCATCGAGGGCAGCGACTCACTGCTCAGCCTGGGTCGCAAGCAGTCTCCAAAGACAAGCATATTTTTTCCTGAATCTCCTTCACAAGAAGGCGGTAACTCTGCCGTCCAGCCAGATGCCTCCGACCTCCGCAGGCTGGGTCCCGGTGGCCCTGGAAGGGCCGTGCCGTTCCGTGGGAACAGGCCCGCCGTCGTGCGGAGGAGAGCCGCGTGGGCACATGGGGCGCCCCAGCGTGCGACCGAGTCTCGGGCTCGTGCCTTGGCTTTCCTTCACATTTTGCCTCCCGTTATCCCACGAAAATCAATAAAAAGTTCCCGACTTGTGTCTGAAGCGGGTGGGTGAGTCATGCCATGATTCACCGTCACTCCTCACCCCTGCTAACTCCGTTACGTCCGGCAGGAGTCATCCCAGAATATTGATGGAAACCCTTTCCAGTTCCGACACACTGTATTGGCTAAAATAAGGTCGTTTATTTTTTCTGACACTTGACCTATGAAGTAATTGGGCTCAAGCTGGTTTGCCAAGACAGTTTCCCGTGGGTGCGGCTCAGGTGCCGGGAAGCAGCGTCTGCCTGTGGAGATATCGAAGACCCCGGCTTTGGAAAATCTGGGCCCCCAGATATCCCCACGCTGTGGTGACAAGGGGGTCAGTGTCCCCAAGCCCGCTGCCCCCGTAGTCCACTGACAGTGCCACGGTGTCCAGAAACACTCTCGGAGGCTTTGATGCAAGGGAAGGAAGGAAGATCTCAGAGACTGTGGGGGCCGCTCTGTCAACCTGACTGGGTCGTGCTGCCCAGAGAGTGGGGCAAATGTCATCGTGGGTGTGTCTGTGAAGGTGTTTTAGAATAAGATTAACATTTAGGTCAGTAGACTGAGTAAGCAGATTACCCTCCCCCGTGTGGGTGGGCCTCATACAATCAGTCGAGGGCCTGAATAGGAGAAAAGACTGAGCCTCCCGCCAGCCTGGGGGATGCCTCCTGACTGATGGCCTTGAGCTGGGACTTCCGCTTCTTTCCTGCCTTCAGTCTGGGACTGAAACATCGGTTCTCCGTGGATCTCCAGCCGGCCGGCCTTCCGGTTGAACTGCACGCTGGGTTCTTTCGGACCGTGCCGGCTGCCATCGCCGTGGGGGCCAGTTCCTCGTGACAAACTCCCTCTCTGCCGTGTGCATCCTGCTTGTTCTGTGCACTTGGAGAGAGAAAACGGCTGCCGCCAGGAGAGAGAGACCGGGAGGGGCGGAGAGGGTGCTGACCCTGCAGGCACACGGGGCCACAGCTCTGGCCGGAATGCCCCTGGTGCGCCAAGAAAATGAGGCTTGCCCAGCACCCACGGTGCAGCCGTGCACCGTCCAGGCTACGCGGCCTTCAGAGACACCCCCGTGTGAGCCCCGTGGCAAGGGCTCCGCACGGGCGAGTCAGAAGTGTGCCACGTGCAGGACGGCAGCCTGTAACACGTGCTCACTGTTCAAGAGTCCTGGAGGCTTGTGGATCCCACAGGAGAACCCCACGTGACATGAGACTCAAAGGACGCCTGGTGACACGGAAACTTGGTGTCCCCGATGCAGTTTGTCACTCGCCGTGGGCCGATGCCATGGCGGTGGCTGTGTGTCCGGTGTGGCCGCCCCATGCTAGAAGGTCCGGGATGCACACAACTCGCCTGTCCCGGGCCGCTCTCTCCGAGCCGGGGTGCTGAGCCCTCACCGAGACGATGGCGGCTGGAAACCGGACTCAAACCTGTGGGCGGACGGGAAGTGGACACGGGCGCTTCCGTGTAGAGGCTCGATGGACTCGGGTTCCAGAAAGGGTGAGTGTTGGGCAGAGGGAAGTTTGGGGTTGACGAGTCAGTCTGGCCGTGGTTCACCTCCCTTCCCTCGGGGCCCCCCATGCGGAGGACCTGCAGGGTGTCGGGGCGAAGGGGCGAGGGGAGGAGGGAGGGGGTGGGGGGAGGGGGCAGGGGAGGGGCGGGGGCGAGGAGCAGCTGGAGGGTAGGTGGAGGGGCGCGTAAACCCAAAGACTCGCACAAAATCCCGCGGGCTCCACCTGACGGGGCATCCACGGCCACGGGTGCTGAGAACCAGCGAGTTTGCCGACGGCCTGTTTGGGAAACGGGGGGACGGCGGGACACACCAGATCTGTCCCCAGGGCGTGGGGTCCTCCTGAGACCGGGTGGAGACCCTCCGGGAGGACACGGGTGGGCCCAGCGTCCTTCCTTTAAGGTGGGGTAACATCTTCAAGCTGCGCGAGGCGCGGGAAGGGAGCTCATCAGGCCGCGTCGTGGGCTAACGTGGCATCCGGCTGGGTCGTCAGCGGAAGAGACGCGAGGTGTCCTGCCTGCTGTACAGAAGACGGGGAAGTCGTGAGATGGACTGACGTCGCCCTGTTTGCTGAGAAATGAGCAGATGCTCTCGCTTCTACTGTGGCTGCGCCGAGCGCACAAAGAGAGAGATTGGATCATTTACATGAAGCCCCATGACCGCCTCCTCCGGCGCCCAGCGACAGCAGCACATGCCTGTGACTCAGAGTCGGGTGCTCTGAGCGCGCTGAGTCACCTGGGCCGCGAGCTCGTGCCCCGCAGAAGCCGCGCCCGGAGACGTGATCCTGAAGGAAAGCCAGATCGCCCGAGTTCTCGGCGAGTGTGAGCACCGCAAAACCATGCTCCCGTCTGCAGAGGCTCACGTCTGAGTTCGCGGAGCCCAGTGGCTTTATTCCCGGAGCCCAGATGTGCCAACATTCTCGCCAAACCGGGTCAGACATGAACCGTCCAGTCAGCGCAATGACCCCCTGGACGACGGAGTGTCTCCCCATCACTTTGTCCTAAGGTCGGTCAGAAACAACCTCCCTGAGGACAAAGGCTGGGCTTCGATGGGGCCGTGCCCATGTGCGGAGCAAGTGTTTAAGGTTCCGAGTAAGTAATGAGAGACTTGGGTCAGAGCTCGTGTCTTCACGGAGTGTCCAACTCACCAATCTGTCGGGATCCTCTTCCCTACATCCCCACTCTGGTTCGGTGCTCCGTCTCGTGACCGGTGCGCCCGCGAAGTCGGCATAGTCATTAGTCGGTTCCAACTGACGAGATGAGGCTCGGCGAGTGTGAACAATTTCAGCGCAACCAATATAATTCAGTAAAATGAGAGGCTTCTATTTTTTCTTGGTACTAGATCATTTAATATTATGTTTAAATATGCTGTTCAAACAGCAATGAGCTAACACGACGCTCTTATCCTAACGGCCAAAATTGCAAGCCCAGACAGCAGAGAGACCGGCGAGGCCATGGCACGGCAGGAACGTGGTCTGGCCACCGGTGGGAATGCAGTGCCGCGGGCACGTGGAAGGGAGCTCGGCCACTCCTCACAGAAGGACACACTCTGACCACACGGTCTAGGAATCACACTTCTTGGTATTCACGCAAAGAAGTTACAAAGCTCTGTGCACACAGAGATCTGCACATGGAGGTTTACCCCAGCTCTTACTTATAATTGCCAAAACTTGGAAGCAACTGACATGCCCTTCAGGAGGTCAATGAAAATATGCAGACAGTGGAATATTACTCAGCACAAGAGAGAAATGAGCTATCAAGCCACACAAAGACATGGAAGGAATTTAAATGCATGTGACTAAGCGACAGAAATCACTTTGTAAAGTCTACAGACTGTGTGATTCCAACTATGTGATATTCTGGAAAAGGCAAAACTGTGAAGACGGTGAAAGGTTGGGGTAACCAGTGGTTGAGGAGAAGGAGAGGTGAACCAGCGGAACACAGAGTTTTAAGGCAATGAAAATACTCTTTATGACACCATGATGGTAGACACTTGTCTTTGCAAACTTGTCCAAAGTCGTAGAACGCCCAGCACCGAGAGGTGAGCCATGGGTCTCGGGTGGTTATGACGTGTCCGTGTAGGTCCACGGTGGGGAGGCTGCGCCTGTGTCAGGGTGGAGGTTTATAGGAAAGCTCTGGACCTCCCCTCCAGTTTGCTGGGAACCTAAAACTGCTTCTAAGAAATAAAATATTTAGGAAATGGCTGCCGTAGAGAACAGACGACCTCGCATGTGGACTACACACTCACGCACGCAGACACATCCGCACACGGACATAGACGCATAAATCTGCAGGCTAAGAAGTGAGCAACATCCCAGGGTCCCTCCTGCACGGCTGCCCGGGCCGCCCTCCTAACACCTGCTTAGAGAAAGAAAGAATGATCTATTCACTTTTTCCCCCAAAAATAAATCACGGTTCTCTTCCACGTTATTCCAGGGACGTGGGTAAGTGTTTTCAGATGCAGAAGTTAACCGCGTCCAGAACCATTGTTCTCGACTCTGCTGACTCACCGTGGCGCGTCGCCCACAGCGCCCAGACCGCGCTCTCGTCAGTGTCACATCCGCTGATGTTGAGCCTCTAAATGGAGCGTCTCACATTGTCCTGACGCCATTTTGTTCATTTGCACATTGTTTGCGCACATTGTTCGCGCGCAGCTGGCCGCATTATTCCGGCGGCCCAGCTGGCAGGGCGCACACACACCAAGCCCGCGCTGATAAGCTATTTATTCCCCACAGCCCTGGCGGGTGAGAAGCTAAAAAGAAATTAAAGCATTACCTGAGGAGTGAACCGTGGGCAAAGGTAGAAGGAGGTCGAGTCTGGGTGGTTCCGAGGACGGAGGAAGCCTCGTGCGCAAGTCACGGCCGTCCGGGATCGGGCGCTGCTCCTACCCGACGGACCCGCCAGACGTCACGATGCCAAGAAAGGCAAAATCCAAGAAGCTGCCGCCCCACCGGAAGGTGGAAGCCGGGGGCCTCGTGCCACCCGGAAACCGTCCTGGCACCCCCTCCCCACTGTGGGCCTGCAGGCACGACGCCCTCTGGGAGGTCTCAGCAGGGGCGGGACTCTGTTTCCCCTCTTTGCCTACTTGCCTGTTTTCACATCTTTGAAAAATGAACTTTGACGTTGATCCGTTGATTGTTTTACTTTTTACGTTTGTTTTCATCCTAACGTCTTTCAACCCACGGGCACGACGCCGACGACGGAACGTCACCCTGACGGGGACACCCCGCCGCGGTCTCTCTCTCCTCCACAAGGCACCACACAGATCTCAGGGGTCAGCTCTGACATCAGGAAGGAGTTAATTATGGGGGGTCTACGAGGGCCTCGGGGCGAGGGACATAAAGGGTCCGGTTGAGCACGGAAGTCTCTGGCGCTGACAAGGCTTCTTTCTCCATGTCTTTCTTTTCCAAGTTTTTACTGTGAAAAAATAATCATGACATGAAATTTACTATCTTGATCATTCTCGGACGTGCGGTTCAGCCGGTGGGAACGCAAACCGGTGCAGCCGCCGTGGGAAACAATACGGAGTCTCAGAAAACTCAAACGCGAACTTCCCTACGACCCAGCAACTCCGCTTCTGGGTTTCCATCCAAAGGAAATAGAATCACCGTCGCCAAGAAACCCCTGCCCCCTCACGTTCGCCGAGCCTTGTCCACCGTAGCCAAGACCCGACCCCGCGTGCGAGGGACCAATGGTGAAGAGCCTGTAAGATGTAGACGCGGCGAATCCTTCTCGCAGCCCAGCACATGCACACGCACATGCACACGCACGTGCACACGCACACGCTCAAGCAAACATGAGCACACACGCACACGCACGTGCACACGCACACGCACACGCTCAAGCAAACATGTGCACACATGCACACGCACACGCTCACGCTCAAGCAAACATGCACGCACACGCACATGCACACGCACGTGCACATGCTCAAGCAAACATGCACGCACACGCACGTGCACACGCACACACACTCAAGCAAACATGCGCGCACACACACGCACACGCACACGCTCATGCAAACATGCGCACACACGCACATGCACACACACGCACAAACACGCATGCATACATGCGCATGCACACGCACACATGTACACACATGCAAACATGCGCATGCACACATAGGCACACGCACACATAGGCACACGCACGCACACATACACAGACACACGCACATAAAGAACACAACGCATACTGGGGCGTTACTCCCCTTT
Source organism: Eira barbara (assembly GCA_020311275.1). Lineage (NCBI taxonomy): Eukaryota > Metazoa > Chordata > Mammalia > Carnivora > Mustelidae > Eira > Eira barbara. The sequence goes on from JAHRIG010000075.1 coordinate 406,139, forward strand.
GCCTCTGACCCTTAGAAATGAGGGAACTCCTGCCGTGTGCAGCGACACAGTTGAGGCTGGACGGCACCCTCTTCGGGGAGACGAGCTGCACACACATGGACAGATGCTGCGTGAGTCCACGTGAGTCCACGTGCACGTGCTTCTCCAGGGTTCCATCAAAGACAAGGACACGCTCGAGTACCTCGGTGTTCCAAAGCAGCGAGAGTCCACCTGGGTTTTCTCAAGCCGATGGACCCCCACCGGCGTCCAGAGGATGCCTCCCCTGCCCGTCCTTCCCGCGGAGCCACGTCCCAGGACGTGGCTGTTTTGCAGGTATGTGAAGGCAGAGGACGGTGGGATTAAGACTGTTTACTGACTGGCCTTTAATGTAAGACCCAAGGTCATTAGCTTCACGCCAGACAATTTCCCCTGGATTTTCCGGCAATCCTAATGTGAACAGCGACCCTTCCTGGAGGAAACTCTCTCCCACGAGGAGGGGACGGGGATGCCTGTGCTGGCTGCGGGCATCTGGAGGGAACCCCCATCCTCAGACGAGGTGTCCGCAGGCTCCGTGCCTGGAGGGCAGGTCCTGGCTCCCAGCTGCTCTCGCTGCTCCCGGGTTCATGGCCCCGGGACCTCTGAGTGCTGCGGCCACGGAGAGCCGGTGTGTCTCCTCTCCGCCCCTGGGCCTCTAGCACATGGCTTCGCACCATGGAGCGTGGCTCTGCATGCCCTGGGGCCTTGCTCTGGAAGGTGCGTGCACGGGCTCCCAGCAGCCGAGGCCAGCCATCTCCCGGGAGCCCGTGAGGCCCTGCCCCCACGCAGAGCTGCTCCCGCTCCAGCGCCCCTTCACCCGGGGGTGGACCCGGGGCTGGGCCGGCCCCCGGACGACACGCCTGCACGCCCAGGCCCTTTCTGTACGGCAGGTCCTTTCCCCAGCAGCTGTGACTGAGCTCACAGTACCTCCCGCCCCCAGAGAGCCACAAGGGACGGACGGCCTCCCAGATTGTGGAGAGAGACACCTGGGTCTCAGGTGCGCATGGGCGGCTCCTGCCCAGCCGTCTCCGGTGCCGGGGCCGTGACCTCCGTGCTGAACCTGACCCCACGGGCAGGAAGGACAGGACCTCCGTGCTCCTGTACTCAGTGCCCCTCTTTCCTTTTGCCAGAGCGGACCCGCCGCGCCCACTGAGCCTCTCGGGCCGCGTCCGTTCTCAAACGGCTCCCTGCCAGGTGTCCTGCCCACCTGCTGACCAGTCTGCGGTCTCCTTTTCTTCTTGAATTTTCCTGCAATAGATTTTCTAATTCCAGCACGTATGTGTTCAAGTGTTATAGTCTTGTTTTTGTTTTTGTTGCTTTTTCTTTGCCTTGACACATGTTCAGAAATGTAACATGCTAGTTTCCACGAACCTTCGGTGTTACCAAGAGTTCTCCAAAGTGCCCCAAACGACACCATTCATCGCATCACTTGCTGTGGTTACCTAACAAATGGTCACACATGCAGAGTCTTAAAACAACGCGCACGTCCTACCTCGCAGTCTCTGTGGCCAGGGATCCACGTGACACTGGGTCTTGTTCCTGGGGCCGCGTCATCGCAGAGGAACCCACCCCCTGCTCACACGGGCGCTCGCAGATCCGTTCCTTGGGACTCGATGACCCAGGGCTGCAGCTGCTGGCTGCTTGTTGTTGGGAAGCTTCTGGAAGGCAGCTGGAGCTCCGGCCTGAGCGGGCATCCCTCTGTGGTCCGCACTTGAGCAAGCCAACAAGGAGACTCTCGAGCTCCGCTCAGCCGAAATGGGGTCTCCCGACAAGTCGCCTCATCAAGGGGGGACTTCCATCTCCTTCACACCGTTCTGCGTGGATGAGAAGCAAGTCCCAGCTTCTGCCCTCACTCAGGCGTGGACACTGGGAGGTGAAGATTGGGGGTTCGCCTAGGATCTTCCTGTGATATTCATAAAAGCTCCATAAACAACATTAAAAATGAAAAATATTTATACCATCTATAAAATGTTGAGTACACGCAATGCACAAATAGCTTTATTTTTTTTAAGATTTATTTATTTATTTATTTGACAGAGAGAGAGAGATCACAGTAGACAGAGGCAGGCGGAGAGAGAGAGAGGAGGAAGCAGGCTCCCCGCCGAGCAGAGAGCCCGATGTGGGGCTCGATCCCAGGACCCTGAGATCATGACCTGAGCGGAAGGCAGAGGCTTTAACCCACTGAGCCACCCAGGCGCCCCACAAATTGCTTTAAAAAAAAACAGTAAGAACCAACACAATTACCCGTAAAACATGCAGTGTTCCGTGAGTGCTGTTCTCACGACAGGACGGCGGGAGCGTAGAGGCGAGGGGTGGGTGCCGGCGTCTGCGGCTCAGTGCAGCCGGCAGCAGCGGTAACCGGCAGGGCATCAGCTCGTCCCGGGAAGGAGGCCCCACACCTGCGTGCATGCAAGGGACCTAACAATCTGTCCTTGGAGAGAAGTACATTCATCTCCGGGGCAGAGAGCACGAAGCCTGGCCGTGGGGTCACTAAGGCCCACGTGCCTCTGTGGCTCCGGGTGTCGTGGAAGTTGCAAGCTCAGAATCTAAATAAGGTCCTTTTTACGCCCAGGGAGGACCAAAGCCCTCTTCCAAATTTCTGGGATTTCCTTGGGGGATTGTGTATTTGTGTCACGTCTCACCAGCTTCCTGCTCCTTCTGAATTAGCTCGGATCTCGAGAATCTAGCTGAGGAGTACAGTCGGTGTCCGCTTTCTGACGCAGCGCACACGCACGCGCTCCCCAAGCGTGGACGCCGGCCTGGACGAGCGTTCCCGGACCACCCACACCCACACCTGGGACGCACCGGCCGCTCCCCTACGGCCTCGGCCAACGCAGAGCCTGCTCAGAAACGAAAGCAAATGCATCTCCCGGGCTCAGGCCGAGCCCGTTCCCTCCTGTTCTGAGTCCCGGCTCCCGGCAGACGATGGGTGTCGCCTGTCCCCAGAGGCTCGTGCGGCCCTTCCTTCCATGCAGGCACCACCATCATCACCACGACAGGAATACAGAGACCAGCAGAAGTGTACAAAAAGGCTTACGGTCACTTGAGTTCTAAAAGCACATGTCCTTCCTTTGCCAGCCAAATTGGCAAAAATAAAAGAGAAGGCCGGTCCCTCTGCCAGCGAAGGGAAGGACACGGGCGCCATCCTGGTGTCTGTCGGTGGACGTCCGAGAGAGGTTTTAGAAGGCCCGTCTGGAAACACTCTCTGTCAGTATTTAAAATACGTACTTCCAGAAAGTCTTTGTAAGGGAGAAAAGTTTGAGAAGCAGCAAATACGTGTGTTTAAGGACGACGTTTACATTCCTCAGGGATATTGGTCTGAGACTCTCCTTTTTGGGGGGTCTTTGCCTGGTTTGGGAATCAGGTTAAGGCCGGCTTCATAGAGTCTGGACGTTTTCCTTCTGTGTCTGTTTTTGGGGCAGCTTCAGGGGAACAGGTGTGATTTCTTCTTTGAATGTTGGGTGGAATTCCCCAGGGAACCCGTCAGGTCCTGGGCTCTGGTTTCTCGGCCGGTTTCTGATCACGGCTTCACTCCCGGTACTAGACGTCGATCTATTCGGGCTGTCAAGTTCTTCCTGGTTCAGGCTTGGAAGTTTACAGGTTTCCAGTAGTGCTGATAAAACTAAAAACCAAATGCCTGGAACAAAGGCTCAGTAGAATAACTAAATAACAAGTTAGGACAAATCCACAGCAGAACTCTTTGAACATCAGATGTCATGACACGAGGTCACGCAGGCTGCCGGGCACAGCACGGTCTGTGGGGGACGCCAGGCCACCCCGACAGATACCTGACACCAGGCACTGCCATATGTGACCCACACGGGAATTACAATAAAAATAAGCATAATGATATAAAAAAGTAATAGAGGCTGGCTTGGGAAATTGTGGACGATCTGCTCTCAAGTGAAAAATAAAGTTTACAAAAGAGGAATTATCATCATATCTTAGTTTTGAAAACGCTAATGCATACAAATTGACAAAATCTGGAAGAACACACACCAAAATGTCAACAATTATGCCCGCTGATGAGACATGGGTGATTTAAGTTTACTTTTATTTGTTTTCTGAATTTTCTACACTGAGCATAAATGGCTTTTACGAGAAGAAACAGTATTTTTCTTTAGAAATATGAACACATATCACAGAATTGTGCACTAATTATATCGTATCAATTTTTCTGACATTAGCACAAAAAAACTGAGTCTTCACTGGAATGTCAGAGTTTTTCCTACTTTGTCTAAAAGAGTAGCAGAAAATACCACTTTTTAGGAGAACCCACACAACACTGACTTGCGACGGCCTTTCGTATTTGAGTTTGTGTCCAGAATAGTCTATTTCTGCTGTGCCTCCAGGGGCTTCGTTGGTTTCACTGTTTAATTGGACGTCACCGTCACCTCCGCCTACCCTCTGCCTGCAGGGCCCGACCCTGGTGTCTGCAGGAACCCTGGCTGGGCCGCCTGGCTCTGCTCCCCCGTGAGGGCTCTCCGCACGCAGAGCCCCCGTTTCCCCTCAGTGACCGTTTCTCCGACATCGTCGTGTCCAGATGACATAGGGACAGCTAATAGGGGTTCTCTCACTCAACGATTTTAGACCCAGGAGAAGAAGATAAATAATCACACATTTTGTGATTCATAGACAATTGGGAGGGAAAAGGGGCACATCGACTTCCCAGAAGTCGAGCCCGGGAAAGCAGGGTGTCCTCAGAGGTCCCTAGGCTGAGCAGGAGGCCCCGGGGAGGGACTCTGGCCCTGGGGAGGACAGGAGCGGCCCCTGGGGATGGGTGCGGGCTCCCCCTCACTGTCCATCCCGGGTCCAGCCCACCGAGTGCAGAGACTCGGCCACCTGCCTCGGGGAGGCCACCACGAGCCAGCGGCACTGGCCTGAGGCCAGCTGGGGTCCCACACATGGAGGACGGGGCCTCCGCTCTCTCTCTGGCGCTCTCTCTCTCTCTCTCTCTTTAGAAATGTTCTCTCCGTGCCAAGAAAACTAGAGTGCGTGGTTCTGGAAATAATCATCACTTCCACTTTCAAGTCTGGCCTTTGTCAAGCCCAGTAAGGTTTGTTTTCGTGAGAACTATTGGAGCTTTTGCATTTGATGAAAAATGGTTAAAAGAGTCACTTTCAAATGAAAGAGTTTAAGTTTGCCTAATATTTGCAAGTGGGGTTTTCTCTTAAATTGTGGGTAGAATTTGTAAGGATTGTGGATGTATTTCAGGGTTATAGAACATTCTTCGCTCTTCTACAAGAAGGGGCGTGCGGCGTGTCCTGGCCCTGCACGTCTGCGAGAGGCAGACAAGGCTGCACGGACCGCGGAGGACCCCAGAGGCCGGACGTCAACGTCGCAAAGGAAAGCGGACACGCACCCTTCCACGTCACCTGCCCCAGCCACAGATTGAGCCTCGATGTCTGCTCCTGCCCAGAATGCTGCCAACCTCAGAGGTCACTCAGGCCTGGTTCTGACACAGCGGGAGCTGTGGGAAGAAACCAGAAGGCGGGCGGGGAACGCGCGGTCACCACTCTCCTTTCGCAGCCTCGAGGTTTCCCTCTGTTCAGGGTAAACACCGCGACACGCACATCCGTAGAGACTAAGTCTTGTAAAGCATTTGGTGAGGTGGGGATTTCTTGCAAAATTACGTGAGCGGTTTCCCAGATGAGGAAAGTCATTTGTGTCCCTTGTGGGTTGTTTTTGTTTTCTTTGTTTATTTCCTTCTTGGGTATTTTAAAACTTATTAGGGGGCACTGAGTCTATCGTGTTTTCTCAGAACGCTCCTGAGGGAAGTTCTCCCGCCAGCCTGGTCGACTGGGCGTGGAGATGCTTGGATTTGTGTCACGTTTATGACAGCAAACGTCTCCAGCCGTGGTGTCTGGTAGAAAGGGTGTGGCTGTGCCGCTGGTGGGGGGCCTGGCCACGTGGGCTCCGTGGCCAATAGAGTGGGTGTCTGGCATAGCCCTGGCCTCCTGCGACTTCGGGGCTGGAGGTCATCCCTGTCCCCTGACCCTGGCATCAGTGAAGGGGTAGCTTCAGCCACTCCGTTTAAGGGTTTCGAATTTTGTTACAAGGCAGCTTCCTGTCCCCACTTGTCTTTGAAATGGTGCCGAGGCCCCAAGTGGAAAGGCAGGAAGTTAAGGACAAGCCTGAGCTTGTGGCCCCCAGAGGGACATGACTAGCTCTTGAGGACGGGCTGCAGGTTCACATGGTGAGACACAGCCATCCTCTGCGTCCCTACCAGATGGCACGAAGCCACTCAGACGTCGGCTTCTCAGTAGTTCTCAGCCAGTCAGAGACGTGTGTCCAACAAACGTCCCAGTCAAGTGAGTGTCCAGGGAGTGGCTCAGAAAGGGTTTCTGCACGACCCGCGTTCACGCAGCACCTTCTTCAGGACCCCGACTGTCTGACCGATATCTTCTTCCCTCAAAACCTCTGTTCTGCTGAAGGTAAACGGCCCGGTTCTCGGGGAGGAATATCACGTTTGAGTTCCACGTCCTGATGCACCGTTAGCCCTCGTCACCTGGCAAGTCCGTGACGAAACTGTGACTATGTTCTGTTGGTCCGAGATCGACTTCATCGCTTCCGAGTCCGGCGGAACTTGCACAGTTGGGTGTGTGGCCCGGACAGAGGCAGAATTTCTCTTTACTGGGGTCGAGGCTGTGTTAAAAGATGGTGATTTATCCCCGCGGAGAGCAAAAATCAGAATTGCCAGAATCGAGCTCCTACCGGTTCAAGCAAGGAGCCGATGTCTTCCTCTCCCTCGAGGCCCAGGACAAGCTCCCACATGCGATGGTCAGAGCCCCGCACCCGGATCCCTGAGGGAGGCAGGGCCCCTCTCGAGCTGGGACGCTAGAGCATCGCCGATCTGCAGGAAGCCCAAGGTAGGGCCGGCTCTGCGTACGTGCTGAGAGCAGTCAGCCTCCCTTTCCACACTTTCTAATTTGTGTGTTTTCTTTGAAAGATGCCGAGAACGACACAGCTGCTTCCTCTTAAACGCATTTATGTCCATGGAAATGAGGGGCTTTCGAAGTTTAATTATGGAACTGGCTGCAGACGCGTCTCAATAAGGGGAAATGAGTCTTCTAAAAAAGTACAAATGCGAAATGTACAAATCCGAAAATCATGTTCTTCAGGCGCTGGAGGGCTTGGGTCTGAGTCAGGCAACAGCGTGGATGGGGCAGTCGGGAGCCGGACCTGGGCCTTGGCTCCGCGGCCTGCTGGGTTCCCTGGGACTTGGGGAGCTGGCTTGGAGCCTGAAGTCCGGGTTCCCTGGGACTTGGGGAGCTGGCTTGGAGCCTGAAGTCCGGGTTTCCATGCAGACCAGGCGTGTGGACCCCTGGCTTGGCTCCCGGACCCGTGCGTGGCATTCAGGACCCTCCTCCAAGCACGAATGGGAGGAGTGGGCCACAAGGTGGTCGTTAATGGCGTTTGGCAGAGTCATTATCATCCGGGGAGCTTCAGGGGCTTTGGTCCCCGTGTTTTCCCAGGAAAATGCTAGGCCCTGTCATCACTGCCCTAGGCAGAGGGGCCTGCCAGCTTTCCTCACGTGTCACCCGCCTGCCTCCTGACTGGAGGGTGCTCCTGGGGTGCACAGGTCCTGGCACCATGTCTGTCACCCAGGAACATGCTGGGGACACAAGGAAGTACGTTTGCCACAATGAAGGTGAACCAACGAGCACACGTCCACCCATCAGGAAAGGTGACACCCTAGTGCGCTCACCTTGTCTCAGTGTCCGACGGGCAGGTGGCCTCCCTCCCTCGGACAAAGCGCCTTCCCCACTGGCCCTCCCTGAGATTATTCTGCGTGGCCCGAACATGGGGCTGCCACGTGCGTCTCTGTCCTCCACGTCCGTCCGCGCCTCTGAGCCTCCCAGAGCTGGGGAAGCCCTCACGGCCTGTCTGTCCCCGGTCACCAGCCCCTGTACTTCAGCGAGCGTGCATGTGGTAACACGTGACCGGCACACCGCGAGCTAATGAAGGGGCCACTTCACGCCAGGCGGCTCCTTAGGACCCCACGCAGCGTGGCTGGCGTGAACATCGGCAGCCACAGGGCAGCCGTGGGGTCTGCCCTGGCTGGAGGGCAGGAGGGCGGCCGGGCTCGTGGGTGGTACCTGAGTAGCGAGCCCAGCCAGCCCCTCCTCGAGCAGCCGTGCCTGTCGGAGCGGCTGAGTCGTGTGTGCAAGGAAGTGGAACAGGAAACCCTGCGGCGCTCAGAGGCTCCGAGGAGGGGCCGACAGTCCAGAGTCTAAAACCGCTCAGCGGCCGAGGCTGTGGACGCAGGAGGGAGGGCGTGCGAGACGGTTCTCGAAGCAGAGCGCAGCCCCCCTGCTTGTCGGTGGGGCCTGCAAGGAGAGGACGGGCATGGAGGGCAGGACAGACGGACATCTTTGAAGAGATGACGTCCGAAAGATTTCCAGCCGATGAAAGAAATCAAGCCACAGATTCGAGAATCCCGTAAATCCCAGTCAGAATAAACGTAAAAGAATCACATGGAGGCCCCTCGAAATAACGTTCCAGAAAGAAAAATAAAAAAGACAAGCAGAAAATCTGAAAACAGCCTGAAAAAGGGAAGACATCTTCCTTTTCATAAAAGCAGGAGGCGAGACTGACCATGAACGTCTCGATAGGACGGCGGGGGTGTCGGGGCGTCTTCAAGGATAACGGGAGCGGATGAGGGCGGACACGAGTGCCGTGGCCAGTGCACGCATCTTTCTGCAACAAAGGAGAGTCCAGCAAACGTATGGGAGTTGGGGGACAGGGACAGGAAGAGAATGTGCAAAGTCAGAGAACGTCTCGTCAGTCGCCCGAGAAGTGCTGAACTGGGGTGAAAGGGGGTCACTGCAGATGAAAGGGCAGGAAGGAGGACGGGCCAGGGGCCCCGCCAGCCCGACGGCGCCTGCACGCGAGGACCGAGGGCCATGTTCCCGCCGAGGACCGCAGGGCAGCACGTCGGCACTGGGCCGAAGCTCACAGAGCGACGGAAAGACACGTCTTCTCGTGCACTGAAAGGTGCCCCTTCGCGGGGAGACGTGGAGACGCGGTCACGAAGCCACCACACAGAGCGACGCGGCCGTGCTGAGATCAAGGGGTCGAGACCCGTGGGTAAGTGGGCTCCGTGTTCTTAGAGGGTGTTTAGATCGACGAACACAGCAAAACCCCACACTCTTCTATAGAAGAAGCACGAGTGAAACAGAGGCAGCGACCTCGAGGAAACACACCGGTGCGAGCCGGTGCGAGGACCTCGGGTGTGGCAGGATTCGGAGCCGCGAGCACGAACACGCACGGACGGCGGCTCTCTGCTGCCACGGGTCCAGGTCCTCACGCCAGACACCGTGGGGGTGAGGGAAACGTGCAGAGACCGCTCTCGGGGGACCCTTGAGATCAGCGCTCTCTTCCACATAACACTTCGTTTTTCCCAGGGAGGCTATTTGCACGGAGGGTAAAACTAAAGTCAGAGGGAAGTTGGAGAACAGGAAAAGGCGGGGTGCAGGGCTGGCGCGTCCCAGCAAAGGGCAGCCGCGGCCCCAGGGCAGAGGCTCCTTCCTCGGCGGGGCCAGGCACACAGGCAGACCCTCAGTCTCCTGGAGCAGCGAGCGCGATCGGTTCTCTTCCATCTAGCGGGTGTTCCGGACAAGACACGCAGCGGAGGGGCACGTACCCGCTCCCGGGGTTGGCTCTCCCCTCCACCTGGGACCCCATAGGACAGCGCCAGCCCCGAGAGAGCCCCAGCCCAGCCCTCGGGGTTCATCGGGAACGCCTCCCAACCCGTCTTCGCCGCCGCGCTCGCTCGTCATCGACGTGTGTGACTTTCCCTTGTGCTGCTCCATCGACTTCCCCAGCGCCACGTCCGTTGTCTCACCAAATAACGAACGTCCCTCAGACGACGGGCGTCCTTACATAACCCAATCGCCCAAATGTAATTTCGATGTAAATGTTTGTGATTCGTACGTCCCTCCACTTCCTGAACTCAGCGTTGTCACAGGGAACAGGTTTTGTTTTTGTATAATTTTGGTAGCATGGGGTCTGCGAAGGAGCCTGGGTCACGACTGTGAACCTCCCATAACATGATGGTCCTTCGGGGGGGCTTCCCCTCCGGCTACACACCACAGCGCTATCGGAGGACGGTGCTGAGCCACGGCCGAGGGCAGGCGCTGAGAGTCCCGCACGGCCCGCACGGTCTCAGTGGGTGTCTCAGAGAACGGGCAGTCCCGGCCGGAAAGCGGAGACAGGTGTCCGTGGCCGTACCTCTAGCAAACTTCCTTCTCATCTTGGCATGTAAATCAATCAATCAATCAATCAAGTCACGAGGCATGAACGTGCTCAGGGAACACAGAATTTCAGCAAACGTGTGCCAGGTGGACAGCACAAGGAAGGGCAGCCCGGGGCCGAACACTGCTGAGCAGGGGCGTTCCGCGTCGGAGGACGTCTGCCACGGTGCCCAGAGCTGGTCTTGGGGAGTCTGTGCTATCTTCCTCTCGTTATTAACGGGCTGAGAAGACGGTAACGAGCCCCGTGATGACGACGCAGCAGGGCTGACATTCAGAGGGATGACTAACCACAGAAGGAACAGCGGTGACATCCGCGTTCAGGAAAAAGACAAGCTAAATATAATTGCTCAACTGTGACATTACAAAGAACCTGGTGAAAAAAAGAGAGAAGCCTGTTCTTAAACAAATAGCCCTATTTAGCTTGAAATGAATTACTAACGTATCTTTAAACCTTGACTGTCATCCGAGATGAGCACTCAGATTCGCAAGGGGAACAGATGAGACGAACCGGTCTGCATCCGTCCCGACCCAGAGAACACGGGAAAGCACGGCTGGTGATCTTCTGTAAGCGTCTGTGGTGTTGAGGCTGGACCAGCCGCCCTACAGAGGCTTCCGGCCTCCGGGTTCGGACACTGGTTGAGGCAGGGCCTCCTGCCAGGCTGTCTCCAAGGACAGATCAGGGTGCCAGGGCCGGGCTGTCCCGCTGTGCAACCAGGATCACGGCATGCCTATCTGCGCTGACGAGCCCTGGGGTCCCCGCGTCGCTGTTAGGAGGGTCCTACTTTGCTCATTTGTGTGGTCAGTTCACCGTGTCTCCACCGTAGATCCTGCCGTTCGGGTCAGAGCGTGGACCCTGGCCAAGTCCCAACTCCCCCAGCTGCTCCGTGCACAAGCCCGTCCTCCTGCCCCCCTCTGCCATCTCCATCTGGGCAGAGGGGCAGACCGGTGCAGGCCCGCACGTCGCCCTGGGGGTTATCCATCCCAAACCGGTGCCATCTGCACCCATGCCCGTGAGTTTTGTAAATGCGTTTGTCCCAAGAGCAGAGGAGCCACACCTCCTCGTCCGAGTCTGCCCAGACCTGGGCAGACGCTGCCAGACCCCCGAGGGCCAGCTGGAGAATGCCGGGCCCGCCAGCTCACCGTCCACTGGGACCTGGAAGCCGCAGGGGCCGCCTGCTCCTCCGCAGGGAGCGTGTTTGGTGACAGGACACGCCGCTGGGCTGACACAGAAAGGCTTTCCCTGGGACACTGGCAGAGCCGGGAGGAGCGGCATGAGACGAGCTTAAAACAGTAACACTCTGTCCTCTCCGGCCAGTACGGTACGGCAACGGGTTTCCTGTCACTCGCGACCAGAGAGTCTTGGCTTCTATACCCTCCGGGACTGGTTTTTCCAGGTTAGCAGAACAACACCCTCGGGTTAATACACCCTCCTAATTGGTCGTTAGATAGTTTGGAAGTACTTGGGGAAGTTTCTAGAAGCATTACAAGCTTCCTGGGCACTCACTGAAGACAGCAGCGAGAAGTGGTCAATACTGTTTGTAGGGCTGGGTGAGACGGGCCTTCCCGTCGTCCGCCGGCCGTGGCCTTGGGAGAGCGCGCTGGGACTGGGGTGGGAGGGCGGTGAGGACGGCCGCTTTGGGAGGCCAACCTCCTCCCGCGTGGCAGACCTCATTCCGCCGGCCGGGCCGTGGGAGGCCCTGGAGTCCGCGGCTGTGAGGCTGGGGGCCCGGAACACAGTCCGTTTCCCGGTGTTCACCGCCTAGTGCTCGTGCTTCCGGGAGAACAGCCGCTGCGTTTTACTGCGGAACATCACGGACTCAGGTGAACACGCGCTGCACACCCTCAACGCACGTGAGCCCCAGCGACGACCGGTGGTGTTTCCTCTTCCACACGCGGACAGACGCCCAGGTTCCCTCGGCACATGTGCAAGGCCGGGACGGCCTCCCCACGGCACGCGGAGCCCACGCGGATGTCACACTTGGAAGTCTGGTCTGGTGTCACCGTTCAGCAGGGTCGGACGCTGTTCCGTCCTCTCAGAGTGAGGGGCAGTGCTGGGCGTGAACACAGCTCCCTGTGACAAACCGTCTGCGCTGCTTCCCGCCGCTCGGGTCCCCAGGCGGCCGCCCGTGAACCATCCACATGGCTCTGAGGGCTCCTGGGAGTGTGGTCCCCACTCTCATTTAGCTTGATCTGTGGGATAAGCCCGTCCTCCAGGCTTCCCGGAGGATGAGCCGCGACGCGGGGCTCGACCCCAGGACCTCAGCATCCCAACTGAGCAGAAGGCAGACACTCATCTGGGGCGACCGTCAGGGCCCCCACGGGTTGCTGGGTCTTCCCGAGCCGAGGGCAATGCATTGGCTTCACGTGACGAAGCGGGACCCCATTTGCCACGCGGTGGCTTGTGGCAGCCTTGCGAGCGGCAGCCACATCGGACTCAAGAGCTGCCCTTTGGTGCCCTCTCCCGGGCCGTGCACCGAGCTGGGAGGGGCCCAGGGGCCTGCCTGCCCTTGAGATGGACACGAAAGCAAGACCTCTGTTCTCTCACATCAGCGTTTATCCAAGCCACGAGTGGCATTGACAAGGTCGTTCTCGGCCTGACCCCGGGGCAGCTCTGTCTCCGGGCTCCAGACAGACACGAACGGGAAGTTGGAGGAGAAGCGCACGAGGGTTCTCTAACCACGTTACAGATTCAGTTACAGGAATGAGTCAACGACGAAATGACAAAGAAGCACCGTAGGGATGCTCGGGGACACACAGGGACACACAGGCATAGCTCTGATAACATGACGCTTTGGCAAATCCCGGCTGAGCCTGAGTCAACGTTAGAGGTCACACTGGGTCCGGTTCCAGCAGCAAATGTTCAGACGTAGGAAGTACGTGCTTAGATGTGACACACGTATGTGCGATATACCCTTGTCACGTGCTGGCATCAGCATCACATGTGGCGCGGGCATCACAGCCCCTCTACACAGGAGGACCGAGCTAGAGATCTCGTAGAACTGCTGGGAACCACACCACCCTGAATCCCACGCGTGTTCCCACTGGGCCACTTCCCACTTCCAAGACGCGGCCGGCTGGCCCCGGGGAAGACATCTCCTTCCACAGGGGGAGGGATGACCAGCTGCTGGAGGGCGGCACGCCTCCCGCCAGCCACTCCCGTGGCCTCTCACTGGAGGCCTTGTTGGCCAGGGTTCCGGCAACGCGTTTCTCTTCCCAGTGGAAAGCCTCCGTGTCCTGGGACACGAATGGAGGACTCCTTCTCACTCTTCATGGCCCCGGTGCGGTGAGTGGGCCATTGCCCGAGGATGGCCACAGTGCGGGCTGGCGGGGGCCGTGCCCTCACCTGGACACACTGGGCGTGTGGTGCCAGGAGGACAGCTGTGTCGGTGCCGCCAAGCACTGGCAGGGAAGAGAGCTGCTGTGGGTGCACGAACAGCTTCCAGCGGTTTATTTATTTTTTTATTTTTTTAAAGCTTTTATTTATTTACTCATGAGAGACAGAGAGACAGAGGGAGAGGGAGGAGCAGGGACCGCGACACGGGGCTCGATCCCAGGACCCTGGGGTCCCCACCTGAGCCGCAGGCAGACGCTCATCCAACCGAGCCCGCCAAGTGCCCTCCAGGAGTTCTGGAGAGGAACCTGTGGACAGCAGGGATCCTCGGTGACCAGCACAAGGCAAAGGTCCCCCGACAACACGGTTATGGGATCGCACCTGCCGCTCTTGTCCCCACAGTGTTGGTGGGGAGCAGCCCACGTTCCCAAAGGAAGAGGGCACAGCCCGGTGCGTGCGGTCCATGCTGTCTGTGATGCGCCAGGGCCCGGTCACCCCTTCATTGCTTGGGTGGGCGAGTCCGTGTTGAGGGAGGGGGTCCCAGGTCTGACCTCTCAGACAGACACGGATGCAACTAGTGTTGTCTCCAGCGCAGTGGCCACGGCAGGAAAGTCGCGACTGCGATGGGCTGTGGCCCAGTCCCCGGTCCGACGGTCTTCCTCTCGGATGAGGACAACAGATTAACCACACGCCCAAAATAATTGGTTTTATTTGTTTACTCTTTCTCATTTCATTTGGTGTCTTTACATATTATCATCACAAATCCTAAAGAACACAGGAAATAGAATTGTATTTGTACAAAAGCACAGAGAACACTGGAAATTAAGTTTTCCCAGCACACTGGAGTAGTAATTAAATTTCCTTACTTGCCAGCTAAACGCTGCAGGTCTCTTGGCAATTAGGAAGAGTAATCAGGCTGTCGGAGGCCCGGCCTCGGGGCGGCGGCCATGGGACCGCAGCAGGAAGTCCCGCAGCGAGCCCGCGTGCTCCCTGGGGACCAGGAGGCCCTCAGTTGCATCCACATTCTGCTCTCGCCTCCCACCTTCCCGGACTCTCCTTCCGGAAACCTCCTCCTTCCACGGCGACGCCGCCCGCAGCCGACCCCCCAGACGGAGCGTGTGGGACACGGGGCGCCCCCCGCCCTCTTCCTTCCCTCACCCGCTGGTGGCACCGCTTGGCGGCACCGCTTGGCAGTGGACTTGAGGCCCCCACTGTCCCCCTGTGTCTGCGCCGCTGTCCGGCCCGTGGGAAGTGCTGCCGACGCCCTTGGCACCAGGGCTCCCGTCGTCAACAAAAGCGGCTTCGCTCTCGCGGCCCGTGGTCCAAACGGCGCCGGCTGTTCTCCACAGTTGCCGTGGGGGAAAGCCGGGGGTTTCCTCTTCCCCTGACCCCGCGGGCCCCGTGCCTCCGGCCGTGTCCGCGTCCTCACCCCGCGGAGACGAGAGCATGTGGCCGCCTGCGTTTCCTCACGGGTTCCTGCAAACACGGGCGGGTTCGAGGGGGCGGCTTTCGAGATGACTCTGTCACCGCGAGTCCGCGCCCCGGGCGCAGCGTGCAGGGGAGGCTCCGGAGCCTTCTGAGCGGCAGGTGGGGGTGGGGGAAGTCGGCGCGCTCGTCGCGGGCGTAACCAGCGCCGACTTCTTGCTGCCCCCGACCAATTTCTGTTTGTGTCGCTGGAGCAAGGGACTCGAGAGGACGTCGGTGGAACCTCACGGAAGGACCAGAATGTCAGCACGGCCCAACCCGAACTCGGCTTCTGTCGGGGAGGAAACGGTCGGACGGAACGCCTCCCATTTTAAGCAAGATGCAGCCTTCCAGGAAAGCACGTCCCCCCGCGAGCACCAGAAATCGCAGACGTGGAGGCGTTTCATGACCTGCGAGCGGTCGCCGCTGGCCGGGGGCCGGCTCCGTCCTTCCCGCTCCGTCCGGAGCCGCGGGCGCCGTCCCGCTTGGAAGGCGCTCTTTTTCCAATCTTGCTGTGAGAAAGAATGTGATTTTTTTTGGCTTTCAGCCTGAAATAAGGGGGAGAGAACGGTCCCAGCAGGCGGTCGTCCTGTCCCTGCTGCCTGTCACCACGTTGTCAGATCAGGAACCTTCTGACCCCGGCCCGGAAGCTTGAGCCGCCAGCGGGGGTTGGGGAAGTGCGAAGAGGGGCCGTGGGGTCAGGCACACCTTCCTGGCGGGGTTGCTCTCGGGGAGGCCTCACGGTTCAAAATTCTGCCATTTGTGCTAATTTTGCTTTCCTGACGCCCTGGAAAGGGCCGGTATTGAGCTCAGAGATGCAGTACTAAGGACTGGAAAATGAGGCGGATGTTTTTGTGTTTTCTAGACGAGCACGGAGTGTGCAAATGCTGGGGCCACGACTGGACGGTGAGCCGAGGTACCAGGGGTCTCACTCTCCAGCCGCGAGTTCCCGTCTTGTGACAGCGGGCGCTTCCCGTGGAGGCACATGTGGAGGGTGACCTCCAGGCAACAGGCGTTGTGCCGGGACCGCGTGGCTCCCCGAGTGAGTCCCGCCTTGAGCTCTGAATCTGAAAGACCAATGTGGCGGGCGTCTGTCCGAGGCATTGCTCTTGGTCAGTCTGTCTCCCTTACTTCCCACGGTCTGGGCGGATCTGCTGCCGTGAGGCCGGCGTCGCTCTGCTGACATGGTCGGGGCAACCCACATGCTTTTCCCCGAGGAGCCGTCTAGTGGGAAGGGCCAGCAGCGTCGTGGATCCGACCTGGAGCAGGTGTGGCAGCACGGGAGGCGAGAGAAGAGCGCATGAGAGGGACCGACGACTCTCGAACGTCCGGCATCTGCTCTGTTAGTACCAGCGCCTTCGTTACGGGACATTAGCAGGTAAATACAGGGCGCATGGGGGGCTCCGTCATCAAGCATCTGCCTTCGGCTCAGGTCATGATCCCGGGGTCCTGGGGTTGAGCCCCGCATCGGGCTCCCTGCTCGGCAGGAAGCCTGGGTCTCCCTCTCCCACTCCCCCCACCTGTGTTCCCTCTCTCGCTGTGTCTCTCTCTGTCAAATAAATAATTTTTTAAATAAAAAAATGAATAAAAAGTCGATACAATAAAAGCTTCTTAGAGCCCTTCGTCCGTGAGCCCAGTGCAGTGACATTCACGAGCCCAGACCGCTCTGCTGGGCACACCGGCAGGATGCTCCGTGTCCACCGGAAACCCTTGAGGGAGCCCTGTGCCTTCACCACCACGACGACCAGAGCAATGAGTTCTAGTAACTCCGAGCTCACGCTGGGTGACTGACCCCCACACTCTGTGTTGGATACAAGCCGAGAGGATTTCACTATTGATCATGTTACTATTAATCATAGGTTGCTTTTGGCGATCCTGATAAATACAAGGATTTACTCAAAAAATCATGAACAAATGGAAAATTAATGACTTTAATATATAAAGATGTTCTGCAAGTTAATAAGAAAAAGACACAATGGGAAAATGCTGAGTATGATCTGGTCATTCTTAGGGGAAGAACTGGGTTACCCGGATAATGGTCAGCTTGCGGCAGCGGGCTAAGCCCGGGGTCCTCAGCGGACGAGTCAGAGGAAGAACGTTCTGGCCCAGCACGGGGGCGGCGCTGTCTGTGAGTCTGAGGCCGCGACTCTGGGGACTCGCATTTAGGATGACCTCGGCCTGTGACCCTGATGTATGGACAGGACTGGGACTGGCTGACAGACACTTGTCATAGCTGAACACAGATAACTTGGGAAATATCAAGAAAATGGTTAACTTTGTTAAAAAAAATCCAATTAGCCAAAATTCATTTAAATTTTTAAAAATCCGGCTATGTAAATAGTCAGTAGAGAAAATTTTTTTTTTTGGTTATTCACTTAGAAAAGTCACATTTATTGTGATTCATATGGTTTATTATTTTTACATTATATTACAATTATTTTTGTGTTTATTATATGATGACATATATTTATAATGATTATATATTGGTCATTAATATTATCATTTTTTTAATTTTTTATTTATTTTCAGCGTAACAGTATTCATTGTTTTTTCACCACACCCAGTGCTCCATGCAACCCGTGCCCTCCCTAGTACCCACCACCTGGTTCCCCCGACCTCCCACCCCCCGCCCCTTCGAAACCCTCAGGTTGTTTTTCTGAGTCCATAGTCTCTCATGGTTCACCTCCCCTTCCAATTTCCCTCAACTCCCTTCTCCTCTCCATCTCCCCTTGTCCTCCATGTTATTCCTTATGCTCCACAAATAAGTGAAACCATATGATACTTGACTCTCTCTGCTTGACTTATTTCACTCAGCATCATCTCCTCCAGTCCCGTCCATGTTGCTACAAAATTTGGGTATCCGTCCTTTCTGATGGAGGCGTCATACTCCATAGTGTATATGGACCACATCTTCCTTATCCATTCGTCCGTTGAAGGGCATCTTGGTTCTTTCCACAGTTTGGCGACCGTGGCCATGGCTGCTATGAACATTGGGGTACAGATGGCCCTTCTGTTCACTACATCTGTATCTTTGGGGCAAATACCCAGTCGTGCAATGGCAGGGTCATAGGGAAGCTCTATTTTTAATTTCTTGAGGAATCTCCACACTGTTCTCCAAAGTGGCTGCACCAACTTGCATTCCCACCAACAGTGTAAGAGGGTTCCCCTTTCTCCACATCCTCTCCAACACACGTTGTTTCCTGTCTTGCTAATTTTGGCCGAGGAAACAAAAGCGAAAATGAACTTTTGGGACTTCATCAAGATCAAAAGCTTCTGCACAGCGAAGGAAACAGTCCACAAAACAAAGAGGCAACCCACGGAATGGGAGAAGATATCTGCAAATGACAGTACAGACAAAAGGTTGATATCCAGGATCTATAAAGAACTCCTCAAACTCAACACACACAAAACAGACGATCATCTTAAAAAATGGGCAGAAGATATGAACAGACACTTCTCCAATGAAGACATACAAATGGCTATCAGACATGTGAAAAAATGTTCATCATCACTGGCCATCAGGGAGATTCAAATCAAAACCACATTGAGATACCACTTTACACCAGTAGAGAAAATTTTAAAACAATGAGCCTTCTCCATCGCGGGTCTGAAATCGGAACGTCATGCCCGTGAGTCCTTTTGAGAGTCCGAGAACTTGCATCAAGTCAGTCCCAGTCTCTTCTGGGGTGGACGACTACCTACTTCATCGTAATAATGGACAAGAGCTTGTCGAAGAATCTTCACAGGGACTCCATGGGCTGGTCCCGCCCTCCAACGTGCACACAGGAATCCCAACCCATGAGGCATTTTCTAAGTCTAAGATGCGTTTCTCCAATAAGGAGCCTTCATGTTAGGAAACAGACTGTCCTTCAGTCAAGTGAGGGGAGGTGTTTGAGTCCAAATAAAATAAAAATAATTCCTGATGAAAGGCTGTCTTAAACCACCTGTAAAAATCATATTAATGGGTAATCCCACTGATAAATATAAACAAGACAGTGATTCCAACAACCACGCTTACCTTTTTTTTTTTTTTAAAGATTTTATTTATTTATTTCACAGACAGAGATCACAAGTCAGACAGAGATCACAAGTAGGCAGAGAGGCAGGCAGAGAGAAAGGGGGAAGCAGGCTCCCTGCCGAGCAGAGAGCCCGATGCGGGACTTGATCCCAGGACCCGGGGATCATGACCTGAGCCGAAGGCAGAGGCTTTAACCCACTGAGCCACCCAGGCGCCCCAACCACGCTTACCTTTAAAGGATGATTCTGGAAGTTCTGATCGGTCGAGTCAACATGAAATAGGTCTTTTCTTATATAACTTTCTTTCGGATGATTTCTATGCGGTAGACGGTGGATAACTGGGGCAGGTAACTGAATGATCGAGATGATGAAAGTGTGTCATTTCAACTCCAACTGCTCAGGGTCCAACCAGTGACACAGTGACACTTTGTGTTTCGAGTGTGACAACGGGGAGGAGGGAGCATGGCTGGGGCTCCCGTCTGATCTGTCCGGAGGAGAAGTCTGAGTCTCTGAAGTCGGAGAACCCGGGGCTCTACGGCGAGGTACTACCAGGCTGACTCCGCTCAGGAGGTCACAGACGCCTGAACCACCAGGGCTCACCTCCCGGGCTGTGAGGGGGGGCCGGGGACCAGGGAACTGGGAAGGGGCCTCGCCACGGCAGGGGCAGGTCAGGGCCACTGTCAGACAGTGGGACGCCTTCTCGCTCGGAGCTGTTCCCAGAGTCGCGCGGCTGGACCAAGTCAGCAGGAATGTGGACGCAGAGGGATCACAGTGCGGTGATGGGGTATGTTGTACCTTTGAAATGGTAAGATACAAATATACTCTTAAAATACAATTTATGTGCAAATCAAAAAAAATTTCTAATCCCACAAAGTTAAAAACCATGTACTTTCAAAGCTGCTGGAATTGGATATTGTGAACATTTTCACTTGTCAGAAAAACCTATATCCTATAGTCCACTTTTTTAATTACTGCAAAATAGAGTGTGGTAAGAGTGAGGGTAACTTGCAACGGGACATTCCCAGCACGACTCTCAGGAAACAGTGACCCACGAAGTTGTAAAGGAGGGGTGTCTTTCAGTGAAACGTTTACCAAGTATTTTGTGCCTTAAATAAAGGTAAAGATTTTAAAACTTTAACATTTATCAATGCTTTACTTTGTAGCGAGCCTGACAATCCCATGCGCTCGGCCACGCGGCGCATCTCCCTCTGCTCTCGCTGCGCGTTCCGCGTGTATGTGCTTCGTACCTGTCATCTTGATCATGGTTCGACGCAGCTACAACCCAACTTCTCGGTTCCCCTTCGCAATGAACGTCCCTAAAAAATGTTCACCTCCCACTTGCGCTTTTAAATAACTTCCATGAACAGTCTATGGCCTGCAGCGTTGGTGCAGAGTGACGGCGCAACCCCTCACGCCGGCGGCACTGTGCTCACCTCACAAGAAGCGGGTGGTTTTCAACATTCTCCTCCTCCAGTAAAGAATAAAAAAAAAAAAAGCCTTAATAGTCAGGAAAGAAATAATAATAACAATGACCAGAAAAGAAACGCAACCACTGAAACTATCCTTTCACTGAATTTTGTATGTCTGAAAAAGACACTAAATTCATTTTTAATTAAGAAATAATATGGGGCTAAGAGGAACAACGTGACGGAAGACCTGACTCCCATGGACGGCGCGGTCACGTCTACACCGTGACGCAGCGCCCAACCGTGTAGACGAGGGCTGCCGGGCTTCCCGTGGGATGGAAACGTGCGCTGCAGTCATTTCAGCCTGGATTTTTTTTTTTTTTTAAATGAAGCAGCAGATACTTGTGTCCATAGGAAGTGTCTTGAGCACTACGGCAATTCTGGCCGAGACTTGCAAGCACCCATTTCACAACGAGTCCCAGAGACGGCAATGCCGACCGCGTCAGTGCTTCTCGGGGACCCGCTCAAGATGCTCGCCAGCGTCTCCCGCGTGCATGCGCTTCTGCCGGTTCGCCCACAGCAGAAAACACGCCCACCTTTCCCGATGCAGCCCGCACAACTGCCTCAGTCGTCGTCTCCTCATCAGCCAGAGACGGCGGCTGGGTGCGCTGCCTGGGCCGGGGCTGGGGGGACAGCCCGTCCTCTGGAGGGTCTGCTGGACGCACGGACCTGGCGTGGGCTTCCCCGGGACCCCCGTGCACTCACTCAGGACCGAACTCGGGTGTTTCCTCTGTCAGCCGTCATTGCCGTGTCAGATCCTCCGTGGAAATGCAGTCACCTCGCAGCGCAGGGGCTGGGGACACAAACCAGCTGCAGAAGGAACGACCGGGCCCCTGAGCAGCGACCTGGTCTGGCAGGCGCTCCACACCGGCCTCGCCGGGGGCAAGGGCTCCATGCGCTCCTGGACGTTCTCTGACACACATGCCTCCTGCGATCGAGGGCGATGAAGGCAGAAGTCCTACAAATGTGGGATTTGCAGCTACCCCGTAGGGTCATTAAACCAAAGCAGTTGTGTGGAACTGAGACCCACGAAGTTGTTTTACTGCGCACAGCACATTCTCACTTAAATTACCGAGAACGGCTTTAGGAAAGCAGTCGCTTAGAGTGACTTTATCACCGTTTGTGGTATTTTTTTAAGATTTTCTTTTTAACGGGTGCCTGAGGGGCTCAGTCTTTGGGCATCGGGTCATGATCCTGGGGTCCTGGGATGGATCCCCGTGTCGGGCTCCCTGCTCAGCCGGAAGCCTGCTTCTCCCTCTCCAGCTCCCCCTGTCTGTGTTCCTTCTCTCGCTGTCTCTCTCTGTCATAAGTAAATAAAACCCTTTACCAAAAAAAAAAAAAAAAAAAATTTCTTTTTCAATCATCTCTACACCCTGGGGCTGTGATGGAGAGCCACACGCTCCACCAACAGAGCCAGCCAAATTCCCGGCGTGGCCTTCCGTCCTCCCCAGCTTGCTGCCCACCACATGAGATGCAAGAGTGCACCCCAGACGACCGTGAACCCCACCACCAGCCCACCGCGGCGACCACGGCTCCCGGTGACGCTTGCCTTTCTCCTGCCCGCGACTGTCCATGCGGCACCAGATGCATGAAGTCGCCCTGGGACGGATCGCACGGTGCGTGGAGCCGCCGGCGGTCTGGTGTTTTGGTTCAGTGATGCCTGCGAGACGACCCCAAGCGAACACAGGGTCGTCAGGGCTCATTCTGTTGCAAACACGTCATCCCACGAAAGCGTATCTCCCTGCCATGTGGCAGCACGATTCCGTTGTAGCAGGGATCCCGCACTCCTGAACCTACACCGTGCAAGAAGAGAAACCAGCAGTCACGGAGCACACCACACCCGGTTACAACTCTGCACAGTATTTCCACTGATAATTAAACCGCATTTATCATCAACCCACGTGCGATGCTTTCGCTAAAAATAAGTAACTAGTTCTGATTCTTAGCAATGTAATTCTTTATGGTATCATAATTTTCAAATAAAATGCACTAAAGTTGCTTCACATGGGCAGTAGTAACTCTCAGACTCAGAAGTGGGAAACAAAAGTCTAAAAGAGAGATGCCATGTATCGGAACAGCACTCCACTGAAATTAAGGTCTAGAGAAATACTAGTTAGAGGAGAAACACAAGTAAAGCAGTTCAAATCGGAAACAGAGGAAGGGAAGGATTGCTTAGACGAGAACTGCAGGCAAGAAACGGCTTGAGTACGAGAGCGGGAGAGCTGGTCCAGGTCCGTGGCGCACACGGCTTGCAGGAAGGGTTTCCACATCTTTCGTTTGCTCCGTTGAAGAGCGGAGAACACCCGTGTTGCGGGAGAAGACGTAACCTCTAACGACCAGAAGGGCCACACGTTGGAATGCAGAGTCGGAGACACTCGGATATCCAGTCTCCTTCTGTGAAGAATTTGTACGAGCAAATCTGCTGAGCCGGGAGGCCCAGGCTCACTGAAACCGATTTAAAAAAAAACCTGGTATTTTCTCCAAGTAGGCAGCCTATATTTTAAGGAGCTAGACTTTCTCACTCTTCATTTTATAACTCAGAATGTGTGCGTGAGAGAGTGGGGTGGTGGAGAGAGAGAGAGGGACAGAGAACAAGAAACATGCTTGATTTAGGAGGCAAATGCTTGAAACCAATAGTTTTATTAGGAACAGAATTTGAAATTACAATAATTTGATATCTCGACATCTTGAAGAATTCAGTTAAGATAACTTAGTTTCTCTGAGAAAGAACACTACGTCCCTGGAAATAACGTATTATGACTCTCTGTAAAGGATGTAATGTGATGCAGTTTTTCCATCCTCCTGACGTGCCCGGTGCTTGTCTTTTACAAATACCGTCGTGTATGTCTCCTCGGGGTGTGAGATGGACTCCCCCAGGCACAGGTGTGGGAGGAGAGGGGAAGGGCTGCGTGCACACGTCTCGCACTGAGCTGACGGCTTCCAGACGGCCACTGCAGGTAACTGGCCCGCTGACCTCCGTGCCCAGGCTCGAGACCTCCTGTGACTTGGACGTGTACGGTGAGGCTTCTGTGCTTTTCATCAGCTGATGAGTGTAAAATGGCGTCACCGGACTTTCATCGGCACCACCCTGGTTACTGCCGCGGTTTCCCGTGTTTGTCAAAATGTTGACCCAATGTTGACCCAAATACCCCATGTTGGTCATGGGGTATTTCTCTTCTGTGAACAAACTTTTTGTACGTTTTGCGCATTATATGGGGTTTTCAGCGTTTTTGTATTCTTTTATCAACTTTCTCCATTCTAGAGAAGCTAATTCTTTATAGAGCACATGAGCTACCTACAACTTTCTCATAGATACACATGGTAGAAAAAGTTTCCATGCAATTTTTTCCCCCAAATTGTCTGTTTACGTAAATTTTTAAATAACATTTTCAAGGTCCATCTAAAAACCTGTTGGGATTTTTACCAGGACTACAGAGAACTTAGATTCATTCGGGAGCAGATGACATCTTATTATCATGATGATGACGATGATGGTGTTCAGTTAGCCGACGTGCGTACATCATTAGTTTCTGATGTAGTGTTCAACGATTCATTAGTGTGCAACACCCAGCACTTGTCAGCACACAAGATGATGTCTTTCTGGTAATGAATGTTCCTATCCATGAATATGGTATGTGGGTTAGCTGATTGCTCCTTAATTTTGTTCAATAAAAAGTGGTAATTTTCCTCATTATATTCTCTTGGTTTTGCTGACTAAACAATCATCTTCAAATAGTAATAGAACTTATTTTTTTAGTCTTTATAGCTTTTTTTTATCTTTTTGGTTTGCAGAATATATTACCACTTAATGTATGATGTGGAGTAGAAGTGCTGTTAGTGGCTGTCTAGGGCTGTCTTCTAAGTATGATGCTTACTCTATTTTCTGGCAAATAATCTTCATTAGTTTTACAAGATGTTTAGTTCTTTTGGTTTCCTAAGAGTTTTTTTTTTTTTTAATAATAAATGGGTGTTTAATTACTCCAGTGATGTTTCTTTTTTCTGTATCTAGTAGGAAGATCATAGGGTTTTTCTGTTTAGCTTCTTGGTAATTTTCACTACACTAATATATTTGTAATACTAAAACCATCTACTCCTTCCTGGGATCACCCTAAATGTGTCCTGATATGTTGTTTTGTTTTGTTGTGTGTGTGTGTGTGTTGTGTGTCTATGTTTTGGAACAGATGATTTGAGTAACAAAATTAACAATCTCAATCCTACGAATATAAAAATTCACACCTAAGACTTGGATGTATTTTCCTTAAGCTCGTACGGATCATTCAAGAACTGAACTTGCATCGGGACATAAAACAAGTGAAGATCACCACAAAAACTCAGTGTAAGACATAGAACTTTCCCGACCAGGGACCTGGGTGGCTCACCCAGTGAAGCGTCTGCTTCCTGCTCAGGCGACAATCTCAGAGTCCCGGGATCGAGTCCTGTGTCGGGCTCCCCGTTCGGCAGGGAGTCTGCTTCTCCCTCTCCCTCTGTCCCTGCCCTCCCCCGTCTTGTGCTCGCTCTCTCTCAAATAAATAAATAAAATCTTTTAAAAAAAGACATTAAAAAGAAGAACTTTCTTGACCATAGCAACATTGTTAGAAATAAAAGTAACATGTGATTTTAACACATAATGGCATATGTTTATAAAGTAAACGAAATCCACATATCACTCACAAATGAAAGAAATACGAAAGAAAGTTAGGAAATATGTACAGATGAATAACAAAAATACTATGTATTAAACTTTCTGAGGCAGGTAAAGTAGTACAAAGAAGACTATTTATGACCATAGGTGCTCATAGTAGAGATAATTTTTTAAAGGCTGAAAAATAATAATTTAAGAATATAACTAAATGCTTATGCCATTAGACTAATTAAAGGAATGGTTTAATCTGCTTGTAAAAATACTAACAGGCTCACAGGTTTTATATGAATTCCATCAATACATTAATGTGGGGATAATCCCAGACCTATACAAACCACTTAGGGAGTAAATACGAAGAGAAGTTTTTTTTTAAACTGTTTGATGAGCCCCTTACAAGAGAATTTGAGTATCTACGTCCTTCTCGTACTCAGCTGAGCAAGCACGTGGGTCTGCCCTCGCGTGCTTCCTCTGCGTGCACATGCCCCGAAGAGAGACACGCCTTCTGGTGCGACCGTGCTCTCTCACGGTTTATGTGACCCCAGGTGTGCTATCTTATCTCCTCCTTTCCTGCCTGCCTTTGAATTGATTGACTCATTCCATATCTTTTCCATTTTTGTAATTACAAAGTTATTTATCGACTTCCTTTTTGTTTCTCTTCTAGTAACAATTCCTGAAATATTGACATGTGTCCTAACACGCGGAAGGCGGTCAGTCCTGAAGTTTTGGTGGGAAACTGGTGAGCCCATTTTAGTAAGTTCTATTTTTCTAAGAACTTATTAACTCATCACAACAATTTGTTAATGACATTATTTTATCATATGATTATATTAATTTATTTTATTTTATTATTGTGTTTATTAAATAATGATTTGTTAATGATATTAAACTAATTATTTGTTGTTATAATTTAATGGTTTTAACAATTATTTTATTGTTCAGTCTGCAGTTTATATAGTTAAACATCCTTTTTATTCTTGATATCGGCAATCCCAAATTGGCTTTTGTAGACCCGGCTCTGTAGAGATTTGTCAATGCTAACAGAGTTGCTATGGATCTTGGGCTGCACGTGGTTCCTAATTCACTAATGACCCCTCTTATCTTGTTCTAACTTCTTGAATCGATGACTTGATGTTCAGTCTCCCTTCTTTTCTAATGCATCCGTGTAGCCCAGCAGCTGACCCCCATACGCCGCTGGTGGCCCCACGTTTGACAGGTGACGCTATCAGCACTGTCCGCTGCAGCTCTGGGGCCCGCGCTGACCCACCGTCCCTTCCGGATGCAGCGATCCTTTGAAAGGCAGGTGGCCATGTGCCGTCGCTGCCTCCCCCCAACCCCCCTCCACACCACTTGGATGCACTGCACTTCTTGGGGGCCTGGGGCTACCCTCCGCCCTCCTCTCCAGCTTCCCCTAAAGCCACACAGCCCGTGGCTACAGCTCTGCCCTTGTATCCCCTGCTCTGCCCGTGGATCTCCTGCATGGCCCTTCGCACTCCCCACTCCCGTTTCCCTGCTGTCACTATCCCGCCCTGTCTCAAGGAACCTTCTCTCTTCTCGGCCTCTGCCTCAAGGCTGGTCTGGTTTCCACGGGGTTGTCACCATCAGAAGGTTACTGCTCCGTGATATGTGTCTTTGTCTAATTCCTTCGTCGAGCAGGTCTGCTCAGGGAGGAGGAAACCTTCTTTCACTCATTTCTATTTCCAGCACGCACCACTTGATGGTGTCCAACCAGTGTTTGTTGACTGACGAAACACACGATTGCAAAGGCGAGAAAGTACAGGTGCAGAGAACATCCCAGAGCCGACTTCCGGGGATGGGGGACTGAGGGTCCTTGACCACGCCCTGATGCAGCCACGGAGCCCTTCCGAGCCCTCTTTTCCTGCCCTGTGACCAGGGAGTAGCCTAATGTGACCTTGAGAGGACGTTTGCCAACCACAACGCACACGTAGAAGATCACCGGAACCAGAAGTGCTCACGCGGAACCTGGGGTCTTTGGAGCCCCGTGCAGGGCGTTTTGGGGGCCTGTCTCTGAGCTGCAGGGGCTTCCAGACTCGTGTGCCCCGAGACGGCGGCGGAGGCGTGGACCCAGGAACTGTGGGTTGGGGCCTCGGAGCCCTGGGGCACCCGTGGTGGGGAGGCCACCGCCCATCTGCAGGGACCGAGAGGGGACCGTTTGGCTGGGTACGCGGAGCGCATCTGTGCTCTGACTTGGGTGTGTATTTCTCTATTTCTCCATTTTCTGCGGCAAAGAGTTCCCACGAGAGTCTTTCTCAGCCGAGATGCCCCGCGGCCTCCCTCACTGCCCGACTCCAGCCCTGGGTCCTCGCTCAGCTGCCCGTGGTCACTTACCTTCAGCCGTCAGTGAACTGGAGTTCCCCTGGGAGAGGGTGGGCGGAGAGAGGCAGAGGAGCTGGGCGGGAGGGGCGGGGGAAGGGGTCCTGAGGGGAACCCGGGAGTCAAGCCCTGTGCCCCCCCAGACCCCCTATCGGTGCTTCATCGCCGCGGATAATGTTACGATCTCAGTATTTTCCTGCTAACATGGTCTCCCTCATTATATTTCACACTGATATCCTCAAAATACCTTAATTCTTTTCACTTGTTTCAATTCTTCTCTGCTGCGTGTGGTCACTCAGGAGCACATGTTCCAGGTTTTGTGGCTTTCGGGTCGTTTCCACGAGCGTTGTTACAGCTGCTGAGTTATACGGAGCCACTGGCCTCCGTCTGGGTCGGAGTCACGTGAATGAGGCTGTTTTCTGGCAAACGAAGCTGTGAGGTTTGCACCAGCGTAATTAAGGGGTAATGACAGCCTCTAGCCCGAGGGCCCGTGTTCACATCTGGGGCGGCCCCCAGCTCGCCCCTCCGCACCCCTCCGCGCCGTCCCTTCTGGAATATATGAGGTGAGGCGACAACGCAGTCGGCCCTTCAGCGCACAAGAACAAAACACGCGTCGTGCACCTTCTTCTT
Source organism: Eira barbara (assembly GCA_020311275.1). Classification (NCBI taxonomy): domain Eukaryota; kingdom Metazoa; phylum Chordata; class Mammalia; order Carnivora; family Mustelidae; genus Eira; species Eira barbara. The sequence continues at coordinate 434,291 of JAHRIG010000075.1, forward strand.
TATAACAACTGCCAAGTGCTGGGCTTCCCCACTTGCCCGCGAAGTCCCTAACACACGGCAGCTTCAGGTCGACTGTGTCTGTGTTACTAAGGCTTTGGATCTGCTGTATCTTAAACATCTGTCATGGACACAGCGAGTGTGAATTGTCAGTATACTGAGTTTTAAAAAATCATTTCACAGACATCTATTATTTTACAATGACTGAAATTCCTTTTCTACCGCGAATTCGTTTTCCTTATTTTATGAGCAGAAGGAGCTCTTTGATCCAACTCTTCAAGGCGGGACCGGCTCACTATCTGAAGTGAGGACTTCAGCTCAGGTGAGTATGTTAAGACACTTGGAAACCAGCCTCGCACCCGCCGTCCGCGGCCTCCACACGCTGCGTCACTTCTCCGATGTGTTTAACAACAGAACCGAAGAGAAATCACACTTTCTCAACAGCCAGCACACGTTCTCAAAACTTCCAAATGTGTGGGTCATTTTCTAGTTACCGTCACGGCCGAGGTCGAAGGAACGCCCTGGTTCACAGACGAGGAGTCTTCTCAGAGAGGAGAGTCTGAGAAACACAGAAATGCCGTCCAAGGGAAGGCCACTGACTTGGCAACCCCGGGCCTGGCACGTCCGGTCCTGGAGCACGTCAAGATCCTGCTGCCAGGACCGCGGGGACGTCTCCGCGCCCCCCCTTTCTGCTGGCTCCTGATCTAGAAGCCGAGGAGCCGGGGGATGGCCGTTCCTGCCCAGCGAGGACAAGGAGATACCGGGGACTTCGGGGGGGAGGAGGAGGCGGTGACACAGGCAGGCCATCTTGAGCCCCACAGGAACGCGGGTCCCCCGGCATGTGTGACCCTGGAGGCCCTGGTGGGTCTGGAACCTGGGCTTTTCCGGCCCCCAGGTGAGGTAGGTGCAGCCTCCGGACCCAGGACCCATTAGCCTCTCCGAAGACTTGGCATTCTGTGGTGTCTCCCCTCCGAGGAGCTGGCCCTGGGTCCATCCTGTGGTGCCTGTGAGTGTGGCCTTGTTTGTGTGTGGGGGGGGCACTCTGTGAGACCAGAAGCAAACCCAGGAGCTCTGACTGACCACTAGGTATTTTGTTCCTGTGTGGGAACGTGGGCCCACAGTCTGGGAGCTGTCCCGTCCCGAGGGAAGCTACGTCCTCTGGGAAGTTGCACAGCAGGGAGCGAAGGGGCCTGCACTTGGCCGTCAGTGGGCAGGTCCAACACAAACCCAGTCTCTTTCCATGAGAGACCCTGTCGGCCGCCCCACCCGGAGGCTTCTGACAGCGGGTGGAGAAGAGCTGCGCCTTGAGCCGCGTCCACTCTAAGCGCAGGTAAGAGCCGTTTCGTGCGGGGGAAGCTCTAGGACCAAAATTTAAAGATGAGAAAAGACTGTGCAAGCGTCGCTCGGGTCGGTGGCACCGAGCAGAGCGGGAGGGTCGGGGACTGGAGAATTCGGGGAAGGAAGGAAGAAGCGGGCAGGGGAAGCGTGTGGTCAGACATGGAGGCAGCAGCCCCACGGAGTGACAGAGAAGGGCACAGCGAGGGCGTGGGGGTGAGGAGCTTTCCCAGCACAAGCGAAAGTTCAGGTCGGGCAGAACACGCAGAAAGAAAATGAAGGAGGGGATAGGAAAGGTTCAGGCACGGATCACAAAGAAACAGGGACATGCGGTTTGCACGGTGGGCACAGACAAGGCAGGGACAGCCCGTGGTCACAGTCCCCTCTGGGGAGAAGTCACAACGCCAGCCTTGCCAGTTTTACCTGCAGAGAAACTACTTCCCAAGTGACACGGCCCGGGACCTAGAGCCCTGGTGCCCAGGTCCCCTCCCACCCGGGGGTCCCGCCAGCGTCCACTCCACACCCCTTCTCCCCATCTGGGGCTTCCCCAGCTCATCAGGGCCAGCGACAACTGGGGTCCCTTCACCGGCAGCAGACACAAGCCGAGGAGGACTCCGGAGTCACCCGACGGGGGAGACATGCTGAGCGGACCTCACCACCAACTTCGAATACGGGACTCTGAGGGCAACCTTTGACACCTACAGAAAAAGTCGTTGAAGGTAAATAGAAAGACGTCCGTGAGTCTGTGCAACGCGCCGGACAGGGGCCATTTGAAAAGCGACCGTTCACTTCAAGGGCCAGCTTTTAGGGACTTTCCAGATCTTTCAGCTAAAGTAGTGACAGTGTCCACGTGTTTCCAGAGCGTGACCCCTGTGGTCCCGTCAGGGTCAACACGCCCGGAGCGCTTGCAGGACGGGGCTGCTGTAGACGACGGCGGGAGACGCTGCTGGGCCGCGGCGCGGGTCTGAGCCCGGAGCCCACAGACCGGCTTGAGGGCTCTTGGTTAAAAGGAAAACCTCTGGTGCCACCTGCTGCGTTCATGGGGCAGCTCGTTGCGGCTCCTGCTTCAGAGACAGACGAAGGCTCGGAAACCGTCGTTGACCGTGAAATGGCGCGGAGCTCCCACGTGTGCCTATAACTCACTGTCCGCGCTCACGCCGGTGTTTCTCACCCTCAGCTGGAGGGCAAACAGGAAACAGTACTGCAGAGCCCGGAGGCAATCGGGCCTTCGCAAGCAGGGAGACTTCATCCAGAAGCGTTCTCGGAGCTGGGGGAGAAGGGCCCAGCTGAGGGAGAGGGACCCGGCCACGAGGGAGAAGAGCTATGAGCATCGCCGTCCGGGGCACAGGAGGGCTCTTCCTTCCTGCGGAGGAGTCAACGGGTGCAAACAGGCAAGAAAGAGCAGTGCAGGTGGTGCTTGAGCCTCGTGGGCCGCAGGTCGGGTTTGAAAGAAATGTCTATCCCGGCAGCAGGGCCGGGGAAAGGACCCTTGCGTCAGAGCAGCCCCACAGACCCGTAGTAACGTTGACCGAGCTCCCGGAATGGTCGGCACGTGTTGTGAAGCAGAAGAGGCTCCATCACTCACCCGGGCTTCGCCCTTCACTCACCACAGAAGGAGCGATTTCGGGAGGTTGCATCCTGTTGTCTGTCGAGCTCCCGGGGCAATCCCGGCATCTGCCTTCCGTGGGCACCTCACTGCGCCCCGGGCGTGCAAACCTGTGGCCTCCGGTGAGTCCACGCTGTGGGGCACCCCGATGGCCCCCACTAAACTCTGAGATCACTCTTTCGCTCCCAAACATGCGAGTGTCTGCAGTGTCCCAGGGAAGTTTCCAGAAGCAGAGGCTCAGCCCACCTCCCTTGGCTGTGTCTTCTGAGCCCACCTCTATCAAAAACAGTCATTTTTCAGGGAACTGGTTTCCTGGACTCCTTCACGCAGCTCTTTCCTCCTCGGCCAGAGCGGGTCAGCCCTGAGATGACGACCCTCTTTCTGAGGCAAGGACAGAAACCACAGGGAGAAGTTCGGGCCCTAAAGGGTGTCTTGTGGAGACGCAGAGGAAACCACACAGAGGTTTCACATGCATCCCCTTATTTCTGCAGTTGGCACATGGTGGGGAGGGGTGAGGAAGGGCAGGAGCCAGGGGCCTGGTGGCGGCAGACGCGGCGCAGCTCAGAATGTGGTCAAGGGCTGAAGACCGGTCGCGGCAGGAGACAGATGCTAGAGCAGGGGCAGCTGTGTCCAACCCGAGTAATGGAGGCGCACTTGATTCATTTTTTTAAAGATTTTTATTTATTTGTTTGTGAGAGAGAGAATGCAGGGGGAGTAGCAGAGGGAGAGGGAGAAGCAGGCTCCCCGCTGAGCACAGAGCCCGAGGACGTGGGACTCGATTCCAGGACTCCCGGGATCATGACCTGAGCCGATGCTTAACCAACCAGCTGGGCCACCCAGGCGTCCCCAGATGCACACTTTAAAGTAGGAAAATTATCTCAGTTTACCCAAATAAATGGGTCCAAGTCCACTGAACTTAATTTGTGAACTATTGGCCTAAAAGACTAAAATTTTATTTCATGCATTCTATCAATATTGAGCGGCAAAAGACAAGCCTCTCACACAGGTTCAGGAAAGTCAGAGACTGTCGTGCAAACCGCATCACCGTTGGAAAACGTCTCTGCCGACCGTGGCTCCCCCTGCCCTTGCACCCAACCTGGCAGAGGCCACCTCCGATTGGGGGATCGTTTCAGTCTGCACTGCAGAAGTGAGGCTGTGGGCCATGAGTGCGTCCGGGGCCCTGCGAGGGCTGCACACAGCGGGGCCCCGAGGCCCCAGCGCCGTCAGCTCTCCAAGGAGGGGCCGCCTCCACCAGCCGCAGCGACCGCGGAGGGACCGCACTGCCGGGCCACGCAAAGCACGAGCCCTTCCACGCCAGACTCGGTCGCGACTGAGGACGTGTGACGTCGATCCCGAGGAGAGAGCTCTGTGCACACGGAGACAGTCTGGGTCCAAACACAGAAACCACAGGCCCCTGCTGTCGTGACTCTGGTTTACAAATTCTCCACATGGAGTGTCCACATAGGCCGGGACTGCCCTGTTCGTCAGCCTGCGGGGGACGGTCCGCACCATCCCGGGCTTCCCTGTGCCCCTCGCTTGCTGAGGACATTCCCCCTCGGGCAGCACGAAGCCCCCGTTCCGTGACTCGGTCCCCAGGTGGACCAGGTGAACCCGTCAGGGTTACTGGCCCCGCCCATGTGCTAGCAGGTGTCACCGCGAGCCCAGGGGCGACCCGGGCTCCAGAAACCTGCTGCGCTCCATCACAAAGCACCCTCTCCTGCCGTGTGGACAGAAAAGCTCTGCACACCCCCAGCCCCCGTTCAGAACAGGCAATTTCATGTTCGTGTCACCAGAACTGACCCCCAAAACCTGCCCATTTGCCTTCATCTGGATTAAATTTAATTCCAGCCCCGCCCAGCCAAGTCTCACATGGACTCTGACGCTGTGGTTGACGCTGGGAAACAGACCATGTTAAGGGGCTTAAGGCCCTGGGGGCCCCGGGCAGCAGCCTGGGAGCTTGGGGGTCCCAGCCGCAGGCCCTGCGGAGAGGCCTCGGAGCCGCCCCCGGCGGTGGAGCAGCTTGGACGGAGGGCACAGCTGGGGCACCTTACAGTTCTGCCCGTCGCCTTCCCTGGTCAGGCAAGGCTGGAGTTTACTTCTACATGAGTTTGTACAAAAGTGCGTGTAAATATGTCATTTCTGAACCCGATCCCGCGAAAGAGGCAGAGACGTGTGTCCGTACCCGCCGTGACTGGATCCAGTGGACCGGTCAGGTTTCATTTACAGAGGCTCTGGTTTCCAAGTCCTGGTTCCCTTGTCTTCGGCAATCAAAACCTACTTGCCATGCCTGTTATGTTAGGCAAGTTACCAAAAATGTGTGGATAGGAATCCCTGTCGTTTCGAAGGGGAAATGGGCAAACCCTCCCCACCAACATCTCTCCTTTGAGCTTCTCACGAATTGGCTGTCTCTTCTCCCCCGAGAACACAGTCCCAGGTCTCTTCCTTGTTTGACCCTCCAGTAACCGCACGGTCCCGTAGCCGGCTCGCGGCAGACAGGGACGGCACCTACATGCTCCCTTCCGGGGCCAGCATCCAACCCCAAAACCGTGGAGCGAACGACTCAATAAATGTTAAATATGTGAATAGACATTCAAAATAAAATGAATTTAACTTGTATTTAGCTTGTATTTCTGACAGCAAATTCCCGGGGGCCAGTGGGCGGAGCCTCCCCCCAGACCACGCGCAGCTCCCGCACCAGCTGGGGTGCACACCGGAGCCCGGCTCTGCACGGAGTCCCCTAGAGCCTCAGGCCCCAGCGGCAAAGGGCTCGGTCCTGCAGGCGACAGGGACCAGCCCGGCGTCTAGGTTGCCGTGCGAGCTCCCTGCCCACCAGCCCTGACCCTGGGGCCTGTGGATCCCCCGACTCCCAGCTCGGTGGGGATCATTGGCCAGCACACCCACGGAAGTCAGAGAGACACTTGGCTTACTGCAGTAACGGAGTGAGAAAACCACAGCCCCAGATGGCATCCGTCCTCGGGTAAAGGCTCTGAGTCGGTGAACAGGGCTTTCATGCCAGACCTGACTCACTTCCAACTCCCCCGAAAATGTGAGTCCAAACTGGTCGGACAGCCACTTTCTGACCAGCACCAGGGAGGCCTCTGTCCCCCGGGTCTTCTCCAGACCCCGAAGGAAGACGGAGCCCCGTGCCCTTCGCCCAGGGGAAGGTGACCTTGCCAGAAACAATCCCTTCTTTACTTTTGCCCGTAACGTCTTGTCCCACCCTCCTTCCCATTAAAACCTTCCATTTGGTGCAAGTCCTCCGAGCTCCCCTCTGCCTTCTAGACGGGATGCTGCCCGATTCACAAATTCCTGCAAAGCAAATCAACTTCTCGTTCCCCAGGTTGCATTTTGCTTTATCACAACAGGCAGATGGAAGAGACGTCCCGAGGGCAGGGATGGGGAAAGGCAGGGAGCTCCCAGCCCTCGAGCGCCCAGTGCTCACCAGCCCAGAAGCTCTCCAAACCCGGTCCCTGGTTGGGGTTTCATACAGGCTTTCTTCATCAGCGAGATTGATTAAATTATTGGGTCTTGATTTAACCTCCAGCCCCTTCCCCTGCCCTGAGGTCAGGAGGGTGGGACTGAATAGGTTCTAACCCTCAAATCTCAAGACTGGTCTCCCAGGCACCCATCCCCATCCCCAGGTGAGTTCCCAAGGCACTTCACTAACAAAGATACGTTTAACTCTCTTATCACTTAGGAAATTGCAATAGTTTTAGGAATTTTGTGCCAGAAACTAGATAAAGACCACATACGTATTTTTTATGATGTAAATCATAGCATCACAGTATTAAACCAGGTTCTTTGCAGTTATAAACCCAATTATAATTGAAAAATTTTGACCGCTACATAAACACATTTTTCAATACATCATGTTTTTAAAATATATTTACATATTTATAATATATTAACATATGTATAAATGTTACAAATAGGATTTTGCCGAGAGAAAAAGAACACAAGTATTTATACATATTGTGCACCTTTCACTGTAAGTATTTGAGACAAGCGTGCACACTCACGTAGTGCGTTCCAGAGCCGAGCTGGTGGGGAGCGCCAGCGCCCAGGCCATGCTCCCTGAGGGCACACGCCCCTGCACCAGGTGGGCTCTGCACTGATTCTGGCCAAGGACACCACGTTCAGGCCCGTCTCTCCCCTTTGCCCAGTGGCAGCTCGGGCTCTCTCCCCACCTGCTGGCTGAATGTGGAAGCCCTAGAAGATGGGGAGCCACTAGGAGCCAGGAGCCCAAGGACAGGTTCTCCTATCAACGGCGCTCCCACTGGGGTCAGGCCCCCGAAGGAGGGGTGAGTTTGTAAAGCAGCTAGTGGGACCCACTGGGCTGATCCCATCAGATACCCACTGCGATGGAGGGAGTGGGATGAATCTGCGGTTGACTCTGCGGCAGGAGGCAGAGCCCCGGGGAAGCTCCCTGGCCAGGACAGGAGGCGTTCTCACCGTGAACGTGGACGGGGTCATTGATCCCGAGTGGGTCAGATCCCGATACGATTGCACATTCTACTCAGAAATTCAAGAACACGAGGACGCTTCTACTCCTGCGACAGATCCGAGCCCCCTCCTGCCTGTTAGGTGTGGGGGATGACTCTGTCCAAAGGGTCCGGCAGGCGTGGCGCTCTGACTGCTCCTCTGCCAGCCACCTTCCCGGGCCACGCCGGCCACATAAAGAGTTAAGTTTGAAAGAAGTGAAACTCTGCAGTTCGCCCGACAATTTACCAAATCCAAACACCAGATAGAGACACCAGAACACAGCTCAGATGTAAGTTTTTGGAGTGTTTTTCTCTTATGAAAAATGCAGCTAAGTAGACTAAGAAACCCTACGTTTCTTCCTACAGATTTGCTAACTAGAACTGTGGTTCTCTTTTCAAATATAGATTTGGCAAAAAAGAATTTTTTCGAAAGGCAATCTGAGCTGACCAGGGGGCCTGGGTGCTCAGCAGATAGGGGGTCACAGATGAGCTAATAGATGTTCTTACTCAAAACTCTGGTCCACCCGAGTCTCAGGGGAAGCCTCCAGAAACCACAGGTGATGCTCGAGTTTTGCTGATCGGTGGGTGCAGGCCTGTGTAATTCACATTTCCTGGCAACAGTTCGCTCACATCAATGAGGTAATATTTTCAAAATGACTCTGAAAGGCATCTTTAATGGATTAAGTACAACACACCTGCAGACGATCAGAGTAACACATCCCTTCAGGTACAATCTTGGGCTTTCAGAAACCACTGGGTTGTTACGGCAAATCACAGCCAAGGTCGCTCTTTTTTCCCCAAATACGGGCTTTGCGCCAAGCACATCTGTCTTGGCAGAAAGAAAATCATTCTTTTCCAACCTCGCTGCCACTCTGCTGCAATACCCTTTATAGTTCAGGGCAAACCTCTTCGCTGTTTTCCCGTAGACTTCACGCTTCCACAGACACATCCAGAGAACAGGCTGGAAGAGCCACGCGGATTCTCCAGTAAATATTTACTGGACATCACCCCGGGTGCTGTGGGGAGGACACAGAAATAACGACAAACCATTAAAACGACGGTATTTTTTGTAGTACTTTATTTTTTGTGTGATCTGATTCCTCCCTTCATGGAAATTATTGTCTGATTAGATGGATGATAAAACAGCATCTAAAGAGACACTTAAAACCACAATAACACATATCAATGCTCGTTAAGTCAGGTCAACACGCCAGACTCGGGATAAGACGGATGCTGTCTTCGCTTCTCTCTGATTTTTCCAGCAACGCTGTGGGGGGGGCGGGTCAGCCTCCCGTTTTTCCATGAAAACTCAGGGCCAGAGAGGTTGAGTATTTTACCAAAGTTCGAAAAAGCCGACAGAGCCAAGATATAGAATTAGGCTAAGAATGAATGAAATTTCATTGCAATTCAAGAACAGGATTTTTGTTTTTATTTCTTTTCAGCGTAACAGTATTCATTGTTTTTGCACCACACCCAGTGCTCCATGCAATCCGTGCCCTCCCCAATACCCACCACCTGGTTCCCCCAACCTCCCACCCCCCGCCCCTGCAAAATCCTCAGGTTGTTTTTCAGAGTCCGTAGTCTCTCATGGTTCACCTCCCCTTCCAAGAACAGGATTTTTTTTAAAAAAACAAAAGCACCGAGCAGCTGGACAGCCGGGGTCCGGAAAGCCAGGTTGGCCTGAAGGAGGACGGGCGATGCGGGAGATCGGGGGTAGGGGGTCAGGGAGGGCCTAGGCCTCTGAGAGCCCGGCAGGGTCTCCTGGGACGGCCAGTGGACGCGGGGGCGGGGGGATTCGCGCTGGTTTGGCCCCGCCTCTGGATAGGCCCCAGGACCCGTTCTGAGGGAATGGCGGGTGCACCGAGTCTCTCTGCCTCCGGGCCGTCCCAAGTCTGTATCTTCACCGAAGTCGAGCAGACCGCGGAGCCCTGTCCCCAGAGCAGCTGGACAGCGCGGCCCCTCACACAGACCCCAGCTCCGCCGTGCTGATCACACGGACAGCGCCGGTGACCGCAGCAGGAATGCCGCCCGAGGGCCTGAGGGCTGACTGAGGTCCCAGCCCCCCGCTGAGCTGGTCCGGTGTTTCCTCCTTAATCTGCCGCACCCGCGGACGGCAAGGTCACGTTCATCACCGCGTGCCACAGGGTAGGAGGAGACACGGGGCTTCCTCTGTCACCACCGAGGAGATGGTCCACGGGGAACAATGACCCGGACACCAGGGCTGTAGGCAGGCTTGGCTGGATCTCTGACCCACGGTCGTGTGAAGGCGCATCTGGACTTGGGACTGGCGACACAGCCCTGGGCGTGGACTCCGAGGACATCTGTGTCTTCCGCGGACAGGTCTCGGGAGACAGTTCCCTGCACCGAGTCCCTTTCTTGTTGCGGAGTCCCTTCTGCCCCGAGCCTCCACTCAGGTTTATGTGGCACCAAATCCTGGGAGACTTAAGTATTCAAAATATCCCGTTTATTGGGGAGAAGTGATGGAATCAATACCAGTTGTACTTAGAAATCTGGGAAGGATTTTCTGGAAAGGATTCTAAAATGTTTGCAACCCTGCGGGGGGTGGGGTGGGCGCCGTCAGACATGCCGATGAAGCGGGGCCCGATGACAGACCTGTGATAATCCAGATTAATCCCACATGCCGGAGTGCTCAGGCTACTTCACGTGCAGCCGCTCGTACAGGGACTAGACACATCGAACTTCAGGCTCTGTTTTCTCTTCCAGGGAGTCACGGAACAGAAACGGCTCTTCCGAGGCCGGGATGGAGCCCCCACCCTTGGACGCCTTGGGAACGGGCGACAGAGGAAACGGCGATGCTGGCCAGTGCAGTCCCTCCCTGATGGATGAACGCTTCCCTCTGTGACGGGGGCAGGAGTCACCCTCCGGGGCCATCGCTCCCTCGGCTACGATCCGGTCGGTGGGGCCGGCTCTCCTGCAGCGGCCCGAGACCTCCCCCTCCCCCTGCTCTCTTCAGTCCCGCTCCCCGTGAAGAACCAGGAGTTCTGGGTTCACAGGATTGGCAAACAGTCTGCACACCCCGTCCCGTCCCAGGAGGCACCACACCACTGTCGGGAGGCGCCCGAGGTCTCCGTGCTGCTGGGTTTGCATGCAAGCAGACTGAGAAGCGCCGGACACGCCGTAGGCATCGAGGGGACCCCCGGACCTCCTTCAGGCCTGATGTCCTGGGTTTCTCCAGGTGGCTGTTTGGTGGGATTTCCTTCCGACATGCAGTCTGTTAAAGGGATTTCTCTCAGAACGACAACAGAACAGGTGAAGGGAGGAGATGCTGGCCGAAGACACACCAGAGTGTCCTCGGGACAGAGGAGGCGTCCACACGCAACAGGGGACCGTGGAGGCGGCAGGCCTCCGCGTTAGGGCTGTGACGCTAATGCTCAGAGCGGTCCCAAAGGGGGTTGGAGGTGCTTCCCCGGGGGACCCATGCGGCCTCCGTGCCAAGTCCCCCGGGGCCGCTCCTGCTCGGGATCCACGGAGGGACCACAGCAGCGGCGCCCTCCCGGCCGGGCAGGGGGCTGATGCCCCTGGTGAGAGCCTCTGGGACAGCGAGCTGCCCCCTGCCGCTGCCCCCAGGAGCCTGCCAACCCCAGTATGCCCCACAGTCCCCTTAGCAGTGAGTGGCCTGGCCACACCCTCTACTTAGGGCGGATCAGAGACTCTCAAAGATACTATTTTTTGTGATTTCCTTGAGTTCTGCCGGTTTCTACATGAGAAGAAAGTCTCTAACGGAGAGCTCACCAGCACCGGGCAATGCCTTGTGCGTCCAAGCCCAGTATCCAAGCAAAGCTGCTGGGCAGCTGGGGGGTGGGCTGGGAGCACTCAGACCCTCGTGAGCCTAGCAGAGCTGCCCGCGGCCTGGCTCCTGGACTCAGGGACCCCGTGATGGCTCACACGTTCTCTTCCCTCTCGTGGCTGGAGGTTCTCCTGCTCTCAAGCGAAGTCCTGCCCCGGAACCTCACCTCCTCCCCGGCCAGCATCCACCTTCTCATGGACGAGGCTGGGGGGCAATGTCGTCCGGGGAGTAAGTGCTCAGTCAGGAGACACGTGACCATGAGCAAGGACGTGGACGTGTCTGAGCTTCCTGGGGGCGGGCAGGTGGCACGCACACCAGTTCCGGCATCCCTGTGGAGCTGCCTGATGCGGGTTCAGGCCCCCGGCTGTGTTAACCAACTTCTCCGACTTCACTGCCCACCTCCCGGGACTCCCTGCTCCCATGTCCAAGACCGCACCGTCACTTTCCTTTATCACTCGATCTGAGGTAAGAGGGACGCAGACACACAGAGGATGTTTTCTTTATTTAGGAGTTACGGGAAAGGAAACAGTCACTCTCCAAAGGGCTCAGGGTTTGCCTGCAATTGTGCAAACCATGGCTTGCATGACTTGCTGTAAGTCTTTAAAGTTCCCTTATTTTTCTTCAAAGTTGACTTTTGTAGAAATACACAGAAAATGCTAAATGGCAGTACGAGTAAAAACATTGATGCCAAAATGGTTTTGAGGTAATTGCTGTTAAACTGTGTGCACAGCAAGTCAAACGCAGAATTCCTGTAGGTCCACTGGTGGCCGGATCCCAGCAGGACCGCAAGACTCACACACGTCCACGTCTCAGTGGCCCCTTCCTGGGCGCCACCATCCCACACAGGGGTAGGTTACCTTAGATGCACAGGATCTCACAGACTTCCTGAAGGCTAAGAGAAGGTCACCAGGCCGGCCCCACTTCAGTATGACCATGTCTTTATAAGGGGGCACGCGGACACTGACTCTCCGTGGGAATTCTACAAGACCCACTGTCCTGTCCCAGGCAGGACACGGGTCCCCTCTCCCAGGCTGGGTGGTGGCTTGAAGGCTTTGTTAAAATCTACCTGCTTGAACACCTTCCTGGCACGTGCGGTAAATACTGAATACATATTTGTTCTTAATTCAGTCCCCTTGGCTTGTATCAAAATATCCTTAGCACAGTAACAATACAGTAACGATACAGTAACATACAGTAGTAATGCTGGAAACAATAGCTCTTTGTTCTCTATATATGCATTTAGTCTTCTGTGTGTGCCCGCCCCAGCCCGGATTTGCCTAGACCATCCCGAAGGCCCCGAGGGGAGGTGGCAGTAGGGGACGAGTGTTCCGTGAGCACGACAACCCCATGCCACCAGAAGAAGCTTCTGGAACTTAGAGACGGTCTTTCGAGGACTGGGAACAGGCTAGTCTCCTACATAATAAATAAAGACCACAAGTTCTTCCTAAAAACAGAGATGTTCTCAACAAAGAGTCCAAAACAAGGCGGGGGGGGGGGGGGGAGAAGCTAAGCCTTGATGTGCTACGATGGAAAAGGATTATTTTCTCTTGAAACTGCCATTTAGGTTGTTACCTACACTACGGTTCTGTGGAAACCCCACATTTCTGCCTGTCGTTTCTCAGTATAGTTCTTGTGACGATGACAACGAAATCAAATTCTATTTTTTAAAGTTGAGTCTCAGGACAGTCCCAATATATATAACATCTCCGGTCATTCATCGCCTCGCCTGCCACTGCTGTGAGGCCGTGGATGTCCGGCGTCTGGAAGACTCCAAGGCTGGGACCTGCTGCCCCAGAGCGCCTGATTCACACACAACCGCCCGTCTCTCTCATCCGGTGGGACCGGAGATGAGCCCTTGTGTCCTGGGCTCTTTCCTGTCTGACCCCACGTGGTCACGACTCAGCCACTTGTCGCGGAGGACACCTCGAACCCACACTCTGTCCTCCGTTGTCTCCTCTGCACTCACTGTGCCGCTTCAGACCCACCAGATCAAATTCGAGTTCTTACCCTCCTTCTGGTTTATTTCACGTGAGAAAATCTTCTGAGGGTCTAGAGAAAAACACTGACATCCCCAGAAAGCGAACCGTCCTCTGAAATGCAAACTTAAACAGGACCTTAGGAAGAAGAGCGTCCATTTGCTGTGACACGTGGAGAAGAAACGCGCGGGACCCGGTAGCGAAGACAGGGCCATCCTGAGACTGGCCGCGCACGGGCCCCCGTCCCCTCCTGCCCTTCCCTTCTCTTGTTGGCTGGACGCCAACACCCAGCAGCCAAACCGGGGCCTCTCCTGAAGGGAAGCCTGTGTGTCCAGGGTCTCCTTCCTCACCCCAGTCCCGCTCAGACCCCGTCGTCAGCGGGCGAGGAGGCAGGCGGCTGAGCGGCCGACGTCTTAGACGCGACTCTCTACCGTGAGAAACGTCTTCAAGCGATGAGAAGACAAGCCAGCGGCTTCTCCTACAGACGTTTTTAATGACAAGGGGCTTTACCCAAAGTACACAAGAGGCTTAAAACAAGTCTAAGAAGACAAACAACCCAATTTAAAAATGGGCAAAAGGACTGAACACAAGCCTCGCCAGAGAAGCTACAAGGCTGGCAAAGAAGCCATGAAAAGACACGTGCGTCCCACGCCCTCGGGGACACGCGGATTAAAACCACAGGCGACACCACCGCTCGGCAGCGAGGAGAACCGCGGTCTGGAACCCTGACGCCGGGCGCCGGCGAGGACGTGGGCCACGGGGACACTCTCTCCTCACCCGTGCGGAGGCGGAAGCCCACGGGGCGGTTTCGGACAGAACCGACCGTCCTCTCACCGGCGGTCCGGCCATCACACCCCTTGACATCCACTGAAGGGGCCGAGATCTCACGTCCCCAATCAAGCCTGCACACGGGTATTTCGGTAGCTTTGTTCACGGCTGCCCAAAGCTGGGTGCAGGCACGACGTCCCGGCAGGGGACAGATACACACACCATGGTCCTTCCGGACCACAACCGTCGTCCGGCACTAAGCGTACATGAGCTCCAGGCCACGAGAAGGCACGGAGGAAGCTTCAGGGCACATCGCTGTGTGAGAGAAGGTCACAGCCCTGACGATTCCTGCGGAAGCAGCAGACCTTCCTACAGACAGTGGACGAAGCCTTGGCTGCTGCGAGCGGGGCGCTGCGTGTTGGAGCACAGGCGACAGGTGCCGAGCACGAGCAGACGGTAAGTCAAGGGTGGGAGGCAGACGTTCCAGAGCAGAGCCCGCGTCCGATGCCCGCGGGTCTGGGGCCCAGCTGGAGCCCTTGTCTCCCTGCTGAACCGCGGTCTGCGGGCTCCCGTCGCCACGCCCCTGATGGAGCGGGAGATTCGGGGCAGTGGGAGGGTCCCACGACCAGGCGAGCTCTCCCCGCACACAGGCTTCTCCTCCGCGTCTCGGGAGCTGCGCCGGCCCTCAGCCCAGACGTGGAGCCAGCACCGAGCGGCTCCCCGCAGCCGCCTGCCTTCTATTATCATCACAAGGCCGTCCCGAGACTGAACTCGGAGGGCCTGGCCGGCCTCTGATCTGCACGGGTCAGCGCCTCACACGCTGGCGGCAGGTGATGAGCTCCCCGTGCCTCTCAGCCCCAGGCCGGCCCGTTCTTCCCACAGCAGCCTCACTATCCCCTCCGTCACCTTTATTTAAGTCTAATCCTCAAAAAGCGTTCCAGAAACGAGCAAATACGTTATAATGAAGTACGTTTATGAACTCACGGGGTCCAGGGCCTGGGCACGCATGCGCACGGCAGGGGCCAGGGGTTCCGAGTGTGTGATGGACGGGGACCCACTGCTGGTTTTCCTGTGTGTGTGTGCACGTTTAGTCGGCTTCTGGAGAAGTGAAAATTAACTTTACGACATCATTTGGACACGGCTGGCTCAGCTCGGATGGAGACAGGAAATCGGGCTCTCCCTGGCCCGTTGCCGCAGATCAGGGAGTGCGTCTCAGCCAGGAGCAGAAAGCGCGCCTTCTGCACAGTGACCGCACTTCCCCTCCGCCAGCCTCCGGGGCCTCCGAGGCCGCGTCTCTGGGGCACTTGACATGGTGCCTTCACGCCCTCTCGCAGGTGTCACAGAAAAGACACGCTCCCTCGCCTGAGAAGAAGTTTTGCAGAACTGAGGAGAGGTGGGGGCTCCACATTGCGGCATTTCTGTCTCCCAGCTTGGGGGATGGGGGCTGCCGAGTAAACGGCCGCTCAGGTGAGCTCTTCCCTCGTGCCTGTCCTCTTCTCCGCTGGGCTCCTGGCTGAGCTGACACCTGCAGGTGTCCCGGGTGTGCGTGTGACTCTCATGACCTGATCCACACCATGTCCCCCATCCCCAGCCCGCCGGGACCGCTTAATGTACGCGCACTTTGGGGAAACCCACTGCGTCTCGCATCTCCCGACCCTTGCTACGGTCTTACTAAGGGAGCATGGCGTTCATACACTTTTTTCTCAATGGGAAACAAATTCAGAAAAACCCAGCAATTTGGCTGACACTGTCTCTCTAACAAGTCCTAAGAGCAAGACGTCAAAACCAACCCGCCCTCCCCCAGAGACACCCTCCGTCCAGGTCTCGCTTCCCGTAAGACCCTACCCCAGAGCTGCACTGATTCTCTGAGAGTCTCCGGGAAGTGGCCTTTCGAACCTGCTCTCGTGCAGGACACGGCGATGCTCACGCCAGAGACAAGCGAGGTGCGGCCAGCGCAGGTCGGAGCCGGGAGTCCGGCAGGACTCAGCACGGGTGTCTTCACCCAGAGTCCGCGGTTAGACGTGCAAATCAGTCTCAAAAAACACCTCGTTTTCACGAGCACATTTTTACAGTTGCTGTGTGCTCGTGTGCGGAATTCCACGGCAACGGTGCCCAGCAGTTTTCCGGGACCGAAGTGTGTATTTTAACTTGCTGTCAAGGAGATGTCGCCTCACGGGCAGGGCAGGGCGTGGGAGACCCGGGGGCTCTGGAAGGCTCTCCTGGTGCGTGGACACGGAATCCGGCCGGTCCGTATCTGTGTGAGCCCTCTGTGGTCCTCAGGGTCTCCGTGATTCTGCCGAGATCTCAGGGGGCACGAACCCCCACAGCCTGCCACACACCCCCCTATGGCCGCAGGAAGACATGCCCCTTCCTCACACGGCCCGAGAGCAGACGACCAGCGGCAAGAAGCAAGGGAAGCGGGGATTCGGGCTGAGGCTCATGCCGAGAAAAGACAAATCCAACGTGTCCACTAAATATATTTCAAAACTGTTAATCTTTATAATATTATACACCAGTTACGTTTTCAGAGACCCTTGGATAAACGTTTACGTGGCAAGTGTAAATCGTCTGAATTTACTATTTTTCTAACATTGCCGTTTTTACAACCAAACGCATTTCACTTCACTCAGCATTGACTGAACCTAAGTCGGACCGACAGCTCCGCTCTGACCTTTCTGACCTCACTCACCCTCACGGGCGGATGTAAGGAGCCGGTCTTAGTCACTGTCACGGGTAACACGAGTCCGTGCAAGCAAACGAAGCAAACCACAAAACCCTTAACATCAGCCAAGATCTATGTAAAATAAATAAGTAAAATTGAAAATGAGTAACTGCTTTGAACTGATTCATTGTTACTGGTTGTCACCCTTCTGCCAGGAGGACGCACGCGATGGCAGCAGCCGTGCCTGTTGGCTTGCAACCCCGGCAAGGTCTCGGCCCTTTGCGGCCTGGGCGGGCACCAGAGCAACACAGGAATTTCTCAAAGTTCTAAACTCTTTTAACAAAGGCTAAAAACAAAGGCCAAAACCCCAAACTGGAAAGACATCTTTGCCTTACACGTGTCATTAATTTCAATACGTAACATTAGAAATGGATTTTTAAGAGGCAATACAGCATTAAAGAAGAATGAAGTATATGGATATTCACAAAAAACACAAAATTTCAATAATCATTTGAGAAATGCTAGCCTTGCTGGAAGTTAGACAGAAGTTGAAACAATGGGAGTTAAACGATGAGATAAAATCTGTGCTCACTCATCAGGAAAGTGTTTTTAACGTTGTCACCTGAAGTAGATGAGGTCAAAGAAACACGTGCGGACGCTTCCTGCAGCCTGACTTAATGGTATTTATCAACTGTGATAAAACGGTTACATGTTTTGACTTAATTTCACTTCTAAGATTTATTCCATGTCAGTATTTTTTTAATTCAATCAGCCAACATGTGGCACATCATTAGTGTTTGGTGTAGTGTCCAATGATTCTTTAGTCGCCTATGACACCCAGTGCTCGTCACAGCACGGGCCTCCTTAGTACCCACCACCAGGCTCACCCAGCCCCCCACCCCCTCCCCTCCGTAACCCTCAGTTTGTCTCCTGGAGTCGGAGTCTGTCATGGTTTGTCTCTGATTTCTTCCCATTCAGTTTTCCCTCCCTTCCCCTGTGGTCCTCTGTGCTAGTCCTTATGCTCCACACCTGAGTGAGACCATAGGGTAATTGTCTTTGATTAACTTACTTCACGCAGCATCATCCCTCTAGTTCCCTCCATGTCCGGGCAGATGGTGGGCGTTCTCCTTTCTGACGGAGCAGCGATGCCCCGTTGTGCAGAGGGACCGCGTCTTCTTTGTCCATTCGGGTGAAGGGCAGCTCGGCTCCTTCCACAGTTTGCTATTGCCCAGGTCAATAACTAACATGTAAAGGTACACCTCTGAAGTCAGAGATTTTTGTGCTGTTAACCTTAGGAAAACAAGCAGAAAAACTGTGAATCCCCAGTGCCAGTAACTGGTTAAGCCAACTAAACGTACGTGGCTTGGCTACTGTGTAGTCATTGAAAATGACACCATATATTGAAATAGGACTGATAAAAGGAATTGAAAAACACTTTACACTGTTTTTTAATAGGAAACTGACTTTCAGGAAAAACGTAGGGGCATCAAATAGACACGTGATAATCCCCTTCTGTTTGGAACACACTGGAGACTCTGTGAGAGGAGCAGAGCAGACCTGGGCGGGCTGGAGTCCCCCGTCCAAGGTTCATGACCGTGAGCAGACCTCACAAGTGGCCGGCAGGGCTCGGGCCCAGGGGGACCCGCTCAGTCTCTCGGGGACGGATGAAGTCCACAGGAGACCACAGCCAGAGCTGGCTGGGAGAGAAAACAGCAAAACAGACTTAAGAGGGTCTGCCTGCTGCCTGGGCTGCCTGGGCCGCGGTCATCCAGGGGCACAGGTGGGGACCATCAAGTCATCTTCTGTGTCTGGGGATGATCCATAACTCAGGCTCACGGTGGAACGGGAGCCCCAAATGCCATCACCAGACCATGTCTGAACCAGGGCTGGAGGCTGAAGGGGTCAGTACCAGGCACGAGGCTGAGGAGGCAGAAAGGAAATTACAAACAAAGGAAAGCCAAGACCACGGACAAAAGTGCACCATCGTGGGCAGTGTCAACAGCTGGAGATTGAAGGTTCTCGGGTCCCATGCACGTGGGACTGGGCCTCCAACGAGCTGCAAGGAGGCACCAGGAAAGGGGACACGAATCACAGAGGAAACATGAGCTAAACGAGATGGACAGTGGAGACAGAGGCATCGTCAGGCATTCCAGAAGCGTGGACCGGCCAGAACCAGCGCAGGAGCACCCGGCGGGCAGAAGCGCAGGGACTCTGCATCTTCCCTTGGCCAACGAGGCTCTCCGGGAGCCGCTCCCCCTGGCTCAGTGTCCGCGGTGTGTGTGTGGAGACGGGGGTCCCTCCTGGGCTACCAGCCTGGAGCCTGGCCAGTGGGAAGTGCCAGAGCTTTCCAACGACGCGCTCGAGAGAACAGCTGCCACTTCCCCCAGAGTGAAGATAGCACGTCCATCCGAGAACCAACGCAGATGGGTCACGATGGACTCCCAAGCATCATGCACACTCGGGGACGGGGACGGGAGCTAGCAGGCCAGGCTGGCCAGAGGCCACAGCAGGGCTGAGGAGGACAGAAGGTGCTCCTGCTTCTCCCACCAAGGCCCCTGGAGCGTCATGCAGCCCACGAGCAGCCCAGCGCTGGGCATCACGTGCAAGTGTTTGCGAGATCATTACTCCTGGGGGTGCCTGGCGGGCTCAGTCGGTTCCGCATCCGACTTGGTTCCAGCGCAGGTCATGATCTCAGGGTCAGGAGATCGAGCCTTGCATCAGGCATGGAACCTGCCTGGGAGTGTCTCTTTAATAAATAATATTTATTATATTTTATATTTGTTTTATTAATAAATATTAACATTATTATATTTTATATTATTATTTATTATAATAAAAAAAACACAGCTTTTTAAAAAAGACCATTTGTCCTTAAGAATTAGTAAGGCTTCTCACTGCTTCTCATTTTCCCGATAATGATGCGGGACGGCCTGAAAACGTGTTCTCTAAAACGCGGTGAAAGGAGGTGTTCGGAACAGGAAGTACTTTCCCAAGACAGAGCGGCTGTCAGGGGCCCAGCGGGTGACCTGGACCACCAAAGCTTATTGTCTGTGTCAGGTGTCATTTCCACTGAAATTCCATATTCTAAATCCCTATGCAATAAACACTAACTTTTTTTGCCTTTTAATGTTTTGTAAAGGATGAGAACATGTTAGCATGTCCTTGCAACTTTGTCAGGTTTCTATGCTGCTTTCTTACTCAACACGTGTGTCTGTGCCTGTGCTGATTTTCTGACAAAACTGAATTTCTGGGTTTGGGGAGCTCAACACCAGAAGCAGGAAGCAACGGCCCTGCCAGCGGAGCCAACGTTCTGGAGCTCTTGCTCTGTGCGCACAAAAGCCGAAGCGAACGGACAATCTGGGGGGAAAATGCTATACGTTATTAAATATGTCTTCTGTTTCACACCAATCAAGAAATTAAAGGTGCCACGGATTTGGAATATAGTGTATTTTTGTCATAAATCTCCTTTTCTTGTCTTTGTTTATAAATACTTAAACATCTGCTTCACTCAATAGCAGGGGACACGCCCTCCGGACCCTTCCCTGCACACACCTCTGGCCTCCTCGACGCGGACCGCACTCTACACGCTTCCCGCCGCCCAGCCCTCTGCCGACCAGCCTGGCTCGCAGCATCTTCCTTAGCTTGAAAGACAACTGTTCCCGCTGAATCCTGGCCACTGAACGTGAATTTACAGGGAAACACGAAGGTGTTTGTGAGTGTGTGAAGACCAAGTACAACCACCCTCAACACTGCACACGCGCGAGTGGGAGACAAAGGGCCCCGGTCTCGTGTCCACAGCGCACAGGCCCCGTCACCGACGTGGTCACACGGCGGAGTTCTGACGGTCCTGTGCTCTGCCACAGTCACGGTGACGGGCTGTCCTGCGCCTGCCTCGCGTGCTCTCACACGGTTCCTCCCCGGGGCAGGGCCGTGGGGGCTCTCCGGGGGCCACAGCACCAGTCCACACCTCAGGGGAGCGTCCACACACGGGGTGCGGGCACAGCACACTGACGACTGGACTGAACACAGAAAGTTCCTTTGAGTCGTCTCTCGTGTTCAATACCTAAGACAACCCACCGAGACGGAACTGGAAAACACGTCGGGGTAGAAACACCGGATCTAGCTAGAAGAGTCTGTCAACTCACTTGTAAAACTGCTGGAATTCACGTTTCTCTACACAAGTCCATGAACGTCCACGAAAGCGTCGTACATCTGGATTTCAAGACCTCTCAGCGTCACCTCTTGAGCTGCTAAACGTTAAGTACTTTCATGAGGACATCTTTTTCTTTTTGAAATTTGAAGAATATGTTTCACTTAGAAAAATCTCGTTAAAATTTAGAAAACCATTCGCAGACTACTGTGCTTCCAGCCCACGTGAGCAGCCAGCAGCATTCCCTCTACCGAGCACTGTGCACTTACACACCCGGACCTCTCCTCCCTGGTGGTCCTCCGGCCCACACCGGACAGAACCCGGAGCACGGACGGCACACTGGGAAGGGGCCTCTGTAACGGCAGATCTGTTCCAGTAAAATCCACAGCCTGTTCCTGAGCACACGAATTTACTTCTTTAAAAACGAAATTTAGGAAGGAATATAATTTTGCTACTTGTTATAAAAATCTATCCGTGCCGATACCTGTACTCGTAATCGTACATCCTGAAAATCTCCCTCCACAGGCTCATTCGCAGACGTTCCACGGAATCAAGGCCTTCGAACCACAGCACCCGCAGCGACTGTGAGAACCCAAGGGGCCACACGTTCCCCCTGTCCAAAGATGACTGTGTGGGGCTCGCGGAAGCCTCGCCCCCTGGGACTTGGCTCCCCACGCTCTGAGGCACGCGTCTTCTCAGGACCTTGCTGCCGGGGCCCCGTGTAAGGCGACTCTGGCCCAGGGCTTCCCAACCTCGGCACCGCTAAGGTTCTGAATCACATCCTCCCCAGCGCAGACATCGCAGCAAGCCCAGGAGCATCCCTGGGCTCCAGCCCTCCAGGGACAACCCAGAATGTCACGGTCTTGGCCACATGCCACATGGAGGGCCACCAGTGGCCACGGCCCAGGAAGTAGAGTGTGATGGTGCCTACACAGGGGCAGCACTGTTTATCACTTGGTTCCAAGATTTTTCACTGCTTGGAGGCTCTGTAACTACGACTAATCACACACGCGACACCCACAGCTCAGCGAACTACGGGGAGCTCTGTGCAGACACCACCGAGGGACACGCTGTAGCCAGGAAGACAGCAAACACCGTACACAGATCCAGGCTGGACACACACCCACACGGACGGCAGCGTTTATTTAAAGGGCAACGCAAGGTGTGCTCTGGGGCGCAGACGCTCCGTGCAGACGTGCGGGGCGCCCACAGGGAGGCCACGACGACGACGCAGAGCGAGCCCGGTGCCCCCAAGAGAACCTGCGCGACCCCCGCGTCACTCCTCTTTTCTCTTCCGTCCCCTCCTCTTCTCCTGCAGCGTTTTCAGGTCAGTCATCACATCCAAAGTCTTCCGGACCCACATCACCTGGAAGCGATCGTTGTGAGACCTGTTAGGAGTGGGAAGCACACACAGAGAACCGGGACCCAGAGGCCCGCCCGCACGCACCACGATGATCATGGCGTTGAGCAGCAGCGGCGCCGAGAACACTATGGAGATGAACATCCCCCGTGAGTCGAAATACTGGTATTTCGAAAATAACCTGTTTTGGGAAAAAAGAGAAATTACTTGGCGTAACAAAACGACGTCGTGAATGCTATTCTCTAGCGGAGGCCCCTGGAGAGCTCTTGGGTCAACTAAGGCACCACCGCCTGCCCCAGAGCCGCAGCCCACCCACCAGCCCCGCTTTGCTGCCCATGCCCCCCCCGTCGGGAGCACACACAGTCAGCCCCACGGCGAAGGTGGCCGGAACCCGGGGTGCCAGGGAGATGCAGCCGGAGCAACGGCCATCACCCGAGGCTGTCCGGGCGAAGGAAGCACTCGCACACTCGGTCTGACGGCAGACCTGACACCCACCCAACGTGTGCCGCAGCAACAGCTCCCGGGCTCCCACGGGCCAGCAGGTCACACGGGCTGCATCGTCCCCAAGCTTGTCCGAGACAGGGACAGAGCCGGCTCTCCGCCTGGGGGAACTTTCGCCCACATGCTGCTTTCACACAGGGGAGGCTCAGGGACACGGGGCTGTCCAAGCTGCCTGAAGGCAGGGCCAGTGAATGGCAGAGGCCGGCCGCAGCCAGGAGTCCCTCCACGGCCAGCACAGGCACATGCAGGAGCACCGTGTGCGAAGTCCCAGCAATCCGGGAGCGCAGGCACCGGGGCAGAGGAGCCACGCGTTGGCCCTGGGGTCGTGGCCGTGAACTGGCGAGACAAGGCACGCGCAGCTTACGGTACAGGGAAGGTTCGGATCATTAAGACAGTCAGATACACACATCGAGGCCGATGTTCTGGAGAGAACGAAGCGGGGAGGGTACGGACCTGAGCGTGGGCTGCAGAAGGCGCCCAGTGCTCCGCTCCCACACGGATGGAGCCTGGAGCGGCCGGCGTGCCGCCGAGACCCTGCCGTGGCCAGGCTGAGGCCACCTGCTGTCTGGTCAAGGATGCAGAAGGGCTGGGACCTGGGGAAGCACAGCCCCGCTCGGGAGGTGGCAGCTGTCACCTGTGCAAGGCAGGGCCTGGTGGTGATGGGAGAAAGCCACACTCTTGGTGTGTTCTAGAGGACAAGGGCCTGAGGAAAGCTCTGCGCAACGACGAGGTCTTCTCCTCAGTTGCCAGAGGGGAGGCTGCCAGAGCCGAGGGCCCTGTGGACAGCTCCGGCGGGGGGGGCCTGGGGAAGGGCTACTTTCCTGACGTTCATCAGACATCCAAGCACAGTCCGGCAACAAGGCGGAGGGAAGGCTGGTGCCCTTGGAGGAAACCACAAGGAGCCGGCAAGGGGTGGCCCTGAGAAGGGAGGAAACTGGCAGCAGCGTGTCCTGGAAACCAGGGAGCCGGTGGTTTCATGGGGGAGAGGTCAAGGTCAGGTATCCCACAGACAGAGTAACTGCGGGCTGGGCCCCGTGCAGACCACACTGTCACAAACAAGAGCACTTCTGCGATGAGGTGAGGTGCAGGCCCAAGGGGACAGTGACCCCCATTCAAGTCTCCTCGTGAAGGACCCTGATAGGGGAGACTAGGGAGCCCTTTTGACAAAGAGAAGTGGGAACCCTGTCAGGGTGTCTGGCTGAGGAGACGCCTGCAGAAGGGGAGAGCCAGGATGCGGGAGAGGAGCTGCTGGGGCCACAGCCACGCCCCGAAAGCACGGAGCAGGTGGACAGGCAGCGGGAGGAAGAGGTCGTCCAGTCCGGCGTCTTCCGTGTCCTCATTCCTTGGCTGAGTAAGGAGGTGTGGGGGCCGGGGCGGGCGGGTGTTAGCAGTCAGCGGACGGCACAGCCGTCTAGCCCAGCGCCCGGTGCCCTCCCGGACACCCAGGTGTTCAGGCTCCGCGGGAAGGTCTTCAAGTCCTTCCTGCTCAGAGTCTGCAACTTATTCTCTTTTTTTTACGTTTAAGAGCACAAACACCTCAACGCTTAGAAATGTCAAGAGCACTTCAAGGTCACAGGTCGTATAAAGACAGTGGGCCAGACACAGCCTGTGGAGCGCTCCAGACGCCCATGCGAGGGTCCCAGACCCAGCCCTCCCCATCGGCACAGCACGTCCAGCACGCACGTGTGGCTGTTGCGCGGGGCTGTAACCCTGACAGGGCTTGACACTCGAGCAGGACGAAAGGAGAGCCGGGGAGAGGAGGAGCGGAGGGCAGTGACGCTGGACGCGGTGGTGACGGTGCTCCAAGGCTGCCCTGAGCGACTGAGGCCACAGGCACTGGGGTGGAGTGGCCATCTAAAGAAGGCAGCCCCGGGTTTCTGCCAGGATGACGTTCTGTGGCCTCGAGAAGACACGGCCAGCCCAGAGAGGGCAGGGGTCTCGCAGGACACCACCCGCCGCTCTGACCACACGTGGCCCGAGCTCTCCTAAAATGCCACTGCTTCCATTTGGCAGCAGCTAGAGCTACTTTACGAAAGCCCCAACCTCTCTTACGTTGCCACAAACTGTGCTAACCGACCTTCAAACCCCAAAATAGCCGACAAGCCATTCCTCAACCCTAACCCTATCAGTGCAGAGGCCCCTGATCTGCCCGGGGCTCTGCTGACCCGCCTTCTCTCGTTTCTCTGGCTCCCTCAGTCTGCGTGCGATGCCCCTATTGGATGAGCCCCTCTAGAATGTGGTTCCCGACTACAGTCTGGACGAGCGGGCGCCGGCCTACCTCCAGTTCATTGCCGCAACTTCGTTGATATACTCAGCACAACACACCAAAATCACTGGAAAAGAGAAAAATCACGTGTCGGGACTTGGATGACTGATTATTCATCATAACAAAATTATACGTTCTTTTTGCAATGATAATGCTTAACATAAATATCACAGAAAAGCAAGAATTTGATGAGAAACATAACTTCCATTTTAGATAGAGTGTGAGGTCAAACTCAGACAATTTTTAAATTGTAGAACCGCTCAAGACACAGGAAGGCCCCGATGTTTCCACGGAACAGCACGAAGCCGCGAGCGCCCAGGGCTGGTGCCTGACAGCCATCACCCACGCGCGACCCTCCGCCTGCACTCCCACCCAGCCCAGTCTCGGGTCCCTCCTCCAGATGCCGCACAGAACGCCCAGGGCTGTGAGACCCAGTGCGTGAAGTGACCTGCTCTCCTCCCTCATGCTCCCTCCTGCCAGGGATGCATGAGAGGTGGCTGCGGACACCCGCCCACTGGTCCTAGAGGCCATGGCCCTCCAGGAGCCCCACGGCCCTCCTGGACCCTGCGGTCAGAAGCAGCAGTTGCTGCAGCCCTGACCCAGAGCCTGCCGAGCACATGGGGCTCAGACACTGGCCTCCAGACGACAGGACACGGTGCACCATGGCAAACAGCAGCTGTGAGCACCCAGTGCTTTCATTTCTCGCAGAAATTAACTAATTAATGTGCAAAACTTCCTATTCTTGACCCAAATCACAGAGCAGATTGCACCAGGCTTTGTAATCTCCCGACTCTTTCCTCCATGAATGGACCCAAAGCGGCACCAACAGAGCCCAAGAAGAGACCGAGAAGAGGGGAGGAGATGGGCTGAGACCCAGAAGGCGTGCAGCGGAGCATGGCTCCCACACCCAACAGTGTCAGGAACTCGGCTGAGCCACCCGGGCGCTGAGTGGGCAGTTAGGGAACCTCTCTGTGTTTCATCCATAAAAACGCGGCAAACGATGCTGCACGGGACGAAATCAGCCTCGGGCTGGTGGGACGGCTCCGGGGTTACAGAATACGCGTGCACGTGCAGAGCATCCCCTATCCCTTGTCCCCAGGGGTGCAAAGTCAGCCCTCTCCTCCCCCACAGAGCTGTTAGGGTCACAAGCTGTCTCTAACCTGCCAGCACACCTGGTCAGGCCGTCACCCTCCTCTGAGCCCAGGCCACGCTCGCCACAGGGAGTGCTCGTCTGGGGCCCCACGCCACACACAGGCTGCGTGGCTCCCGCCGCAGGCCCTTCACACGCCGGGGTCAGCCTCCTGTGCAGCCTGCCCAGGCCCTTCACGGTGCTGCCGGCGGCCCCTCCGTTGGCCGCCCGTACTCACCACAGCTGAGAGCATGGCAACCAGGTGTGGGAGGACGTCGTGAACGCTGGCACTGCCCACCAAGCTCTTCCGGGCCAGGGGCCGCACCTGACGGCAGCCCTCCGGGGCAGGAAGGCAGCGCGGACTCTACCCATCACTCGCGGCACAGGGCTGCTTGTGCAACACACACTCACTGCCCCACTCTCGTGCTAAGTCAAGCTCCTGCTGAGATGCCGCCTGGCGCTGACCACATCACGGTGACCAGCGTCACAGAAGTGTCGCTTGTTCTACTCACCCAAGCACAGGAAATGTCCGACCTGCAGTCCGTGCCTCTGGGAGGACAGACACGTGAGCAGCAGGCACAGCACGTGGAAGACGGCCAGTCCCAGGAGCCACGGCTCGGTCCAGTCTGTCTGCTGGAAGACACAGCACCAGACTCATCACCCCGTCGTGGTCAGCTCAAGAGGGGGCCAGGCTTCACGCCTCCTGGGTCAGGGAGGGCAGCGGCCCCTCATGCCGGAGCCGTCCCCACAGGCCTCCCGGAAACCGGAGTTGGAGAAGGGGTGGGGGAGGGAAACTACGCCGCAGCCTGGGCCCAGAGACTGGACAGGGAAACATCGCCGGTGCACTGCGTGGGCACCTGCCACCGGAGGCGCCGTGGGTGGGCTTGCCCCCTGCGTACTGAACAGAGTCGGGTCTGAAGGTTTCTGAGGACTTGAGCAGGACGAGTGTCTCATTCAGGGGAGGCCCCTGGTACCCCAAGACTCGAAACAAGAACTACTCTGAACTCCCTCAGACTCACACTTCGGGGCTTGGGAGATGAGAGGCGTCCCAATTCCCCCATTTCATTTTCTCCAAGCTTTCTGGCAACCTTCCAAGTAGTGCCAAGATGGGGGTTTCCTCAACTTCACCACCGGCGGTCCGCACCCCGAGGCGCTCGGAGGGTCCGCACCCCTACAGGGTCCGACTCCCCCCACCCACTGCCCGGGCCGCTCGCCCGCGGGGGGGGCGGCCCCCCCCCCCCCCGCTCAGATCCCCCCACAACGTCAGGCCTCCCGAGGCAAGCGCACGTGCCCTGCCCTTCCCTTCTGGGCAGCAGACCAGGCCGGACCCGCCTCCGGTCCCGCAGAGCCCTCGGGACTCTAAGTGTCCCCGGCCGCTCTGCAGGCCTCGGCACGGAAAACTGGCCACGACCTCCTGTCGTGGGGCCGAAGAGAAAGGCGGGGGCGCGGGCCAGGCGAGGGCAGCGTCTGCAGTTCACACCGCCCCACAGCCGGCCAACTCCACCCGCGGTCGGGCCACACCGCCCGGTCCCGCCCGGGCGTCCGGACAAGCCCCGCCCCGGGACGTCCCGCCCACCAGCGCCCCGCCCACGCTGGGCCCCGCCCCTGGACGTCCCGCCCACCGCCGAGCCCCGCCCCGGAAGGTCCCGCTCACCACGAAGCCCCGCCCACGAGCCTCCCGCCCACCACGAAACCCCGCCCCGCCCCCTTCCGGGGTAGTCGGTGTGGATAGTGGATGCGGGCAAACCCCGAGCGGCCCCAACTACCATCGCCCGAACCGATGGTCAAGTTACCGTGATCACGGCAGGAA
The DNA here is from genome assembly GCA_020311275.1 of Eira barbara. Lineage (NCBI taxonomy): Eukaryota > Metazoa > Chordata > Mammalia > Carnivora > Mustelidae > Eira > Eira barbara. The sequence continues at coordinate 462,140 of JAHRIG010000075.1, forward strand.
TGCTGACGGGGAAAGAGCTGACTGAGAAGGCGGAGGGCATCGTCCCCGGAGAAGCCCACCCTCACCACCGTCGTCTCACTGTCCCCGCCCCAGTCGGGTCACACGGGGAACGCCTCCGGCGTCTCCTCTCGCGGGATTTCCACTTGTCGCGAAACCCGCCCGCTCCCAGACGTCTCGCGATATCTCCCTCTGGGCCTGGTGCCGCGTCCACATCTCGCGGTATTCTGCGGCTTTAAAAGGCTGGAATCAGGACCCCCCCCCCCCCCACCCCGAGGGTAGGCTTCCGGGTGTTTTCCCGCCCGGGCCGCGAGGGGGCGCCCGTGAGCCTGTCTCCTACCCTCCTACCCTCTGCAGAGCCGCGGGCAGCTGGGCATCCCGCCGGCTTCCGACCGCAACCCAGGGGGACCGGCGGACAGCGGAGCGTCGGCGACGGAGACCGAGGGGGACAGCGACCGCGCTCCCGGGGGACCGAGGGGGACGGCGACCGCGCTCCCGGGGGACCGAGGGGGACGGCGACCGCGCT